>CP092865.1:101048629-101296375 GCA_030710605.1 Cordylochernes scorpioides | reverse complement strand
CTCCTCCATCCTCTATACAATGACAATATAGAGGGGTCGGTGTAAGGCTGGTTAAACCGTTTGGTTATCGACCACTACGATCCAGGTTCGATTCCTGCATTGGACACTTTTTTTCTGTTTAAAAAAAAAATATGCTCCAATGGCCCCCGATTCTTGCAAAAGTCCAACCCTACCAGCGAGTGCAAGTAACCAAACGGGGCTCTGGCACATTTGTAAGTGCAACGTCGAACTGCTTTTAACATGTGTAGACATGTGCGGTGCTTACAGTAAAAGCAGTCTCTAACTACCCACTATGATTATCATGGTCTGTACCACGTGTACTAGGGATAAGAAAAAAAAAATTATGATAATAATCATAAATAAAGAGTGCATGTTGTGATTTAATCTATAAGATTGCATGATAACATGATTCTGACAAAAATACCATAAACCTATCAATTTTCAAATACACAAAAATATACATTTTGTTCAATAAATTGTGATGACAAATTATTTCAATGTAAAAAAAAGGCATTTAGGCCTAGAAAAAAGTTCCTGATTTGGTTTCAACTATCAACTGGTTTACAAATAGAAGAAAAATGTAACATTTGGTAAATAATAGGCTTAATGGGACTATATTGGATGTATTTCTATGATATTAAATTGAACTGTATTGCCTTTTGAATCTCTTGCCTCAGCGAATTTTCTTTTATTTATAATTTAATAGAAGGGGGATTATAGTGTTAATAATCTTAAGAGTTTTTAAAATTTAATTTTTAATTTAGTTTCTGAGATTTTGAAACTTTTTTTGTGAAATAGCAAAATATGGTCAAGGGCATTTTGCATCCTTTTTTAAAATATCTTTGTAATACAAGCTAAGAAGTCCAAATCCAAATAAATTAATAGTGTGTGACGTTTTGGTAACAGCATTATTCCCATCATCAGACAAAAGAATGAATATTAGAAATAATAAAATAAACTTTAGGTTTTTTCCTTTTTATTGTTGTTTTTCTTTGTCGCTTATTGTAACCACAATGCCTGGATACAGGCCTTATCTGTTTTTTTTTTACAGTAAATTATAGCTTTTTTTTGGCTATGTAGATAGCAATAAATTTAGGAATATTTGAGAATAAGATTTATTTTTTATTTTTTATGATAAACTTTAAACACATTTTGTTTTTAATAAACAACAGGGTATATTGATTATAATCAATTATAATTAATATATTATAATTGATTATAACCCAATATTCAATAATTATTGAATTACCAAAAAAAAAAACGATTATCAGTATAAATTTCTTTATTTTGTGAGACTTTGTATGGAGCAATTTTCTTTACCTCCCAGAATTTTCATTTTGAAGTTATTTTTGTTAATTGTTCATGAGAGCAGTGCTTTTTTAATTTGAAGTTTAGTTTGAATACATGAGAATAGAGTAAATGAGAGATCAAATTTCAAGCCAACCAATTTTTTTATCTGGATGAATTGGCATTGGTAGGATAGGATCTTTTAACTTTTTAAATTTTTAAACACAAGGTAATAATCTACAATCCGATGTGTGCCTTATCATTTGAAAAAATTGTTAGGATCTTAATAGTTTGATCTACAATCAGGGATCAGTAACCTCATTGACAATTAGGTATGCCTGCTTAGGCAGAGTTTCTTCTTATCATGTGGAGGTATGAATTTTATTTAACTTTTTTTTATTCATGTCCAGTTTTTATCTGATCTATTTTTCAAGACTGGATTTTTGACCATGGATGAGATATATGAACTCAAACTAAGTTTCTCTTTAGGTGAAGAAAGCACTCATAAGTTTGTAGGAAATGTCATTTGCCATGTGTTCTGGGTTTGATATTGAGTCCCAAGATTCCTTTTATTCTGAAGGCTTTGGGAGCAGCTAATAGTATTTTGTATTGACGACATATAGATCTTCTCTGCCACCTGAAAAAGTTTCGAAGGTGTGAGAAGCTCTAGCTTCGGGCAGCTAGAATAAGACAGATAGCATAATTTCATGTAAACAAACAAGTACCTGAGTATAATTTTGTAATTATAGGTAGAGAGTAGAGGGTGTAAATTCTTGAATTCGCTGTGTTTGAAAGTTCATTATAAAAATTAGGGTAACTTTTTGTTTTTGTGGGCATTGTCGGTTAATTTTTATAGAATAAATACCTCGGTGTTGACTTCAAGCTTTTGTGAGGTTGAGTTTTTTTTTATATGAAAAATAGGAAGTTTTCTCTTATATATGGGCATGAGAAGCCAATAGGATCAGTAATTATTTAGGTAGACAAACCAGTCTAGCAGAATTCATTCAAGGTAAAAGTTTCATTTCAATTTTTGAATGATCAAATATTGGTTTAATTAATACTAAAATTAGTTTGTTATGGGATCTTAGTAGTTTAAAATTTAACATTCTGATTTTAAACTACCCTGCTAAAGATTAATAAAGAAGAACATTGGATTTTATATATGGTCTTTGCTCCTTCGGTATCTTTGTATATTTTAGGATTATTGTGGCTGTTTTTTTATGAAAAGGAGGATATATATTGGATATTTATTATTTACAAAAATTTCATTGGATGATTTCATGCATATATGTATGCTCTGAAATTTTAAAAATTGGATATAGCTTTTAGGGAGTGGCTTTTTAAAAGTTTGATATATATTATTTCTTAGTATATTTTCAACACTTCACACAAGCACCCAGAATGTATTTGAATGATAGTCTTTTGATATATGTCTATAGATTGACTTTTTTAGAGGGATCTTTGGTTTTGTAAAATGTGTATTTTTTATTTTAGAATGTTTTCTCACCTTGTGTCACTGGTTTTTGAAATTAATTTTCTTTCTGATGTATAAATGAATGTTTAGGCAGGGGAATTGTTAGCACACCTTTAAGACCTTTGTACAATAGTAACCCACTATTCACCCCAAACCTCATCTATTCATCCACGTCCTACCCCTCTTCTTCAAAGCTGCTAAGCTCTGTTGAATGTGATGGAGCTCAAAGCCTTCAGCCTTGACAGCACGGAGCCAGAGTCTAAGATAATTTCAAAGACCTCTTACCTGTGGTCGAATCTCATGACCTATGGTGGCTGATTTGACCACCCAAATACCCAGCCAGAGTCCAGCATGAACTCTAACTAAATACCTTATCCCAAACTCTCATTATGTCTGATAATATCACCATCTTTAGGAGGAACTCCAATGCCACCACGTGCCCTAAAACAATCCACAAGATGCTTAGGTCTCACCATGTACTTTTTTGAAGATTATATAATGAAATGTTGGTGGCACACATAAATGCCAAACCTGTCTGAGCTTCAAAGGGAATGCCTTCGAAAGTGGACGATAGGGGATGTCTAAATTGAACAATATTCCATAAACCAAATTTCTGGGGAATTCTCTGCTTTTCAATTAACCCAAATAAAAATTCCTTAAATGATTCACAAAAAATACTTATAAATAATATTAATATTTTCTATAAATACTTATATAAATAAAATGAATATATAATTAAAAAAAAATCTTTTAACCCTAATGGGATTGTCAAATTGAACTTATTTATTTCTGCTCTGAATATGTGTTTCTGTATTATCCAAGTCTCATTATATTTTTTCAAGCAGACCAGAAAAATTTTACTGAGTAAATTTTTTAGTTTGTTATTAATAATAAATTCATACACTTCATTAGGTCAATAAATTTATTGGTGAGATCACTTGTTTGATTTGGTATATTTGTGCTTATGATAGGAATCACAGGTAATAAAGAATCCAAGTCGGTGGATGAGAGGGTAACACGCTCGATTCCCGACAGTCATGAACCGGGATTAAATCCCGCGTTAAATTTATTTTAATATGTGAATAACCTTCATATATTATTCATTGTTCAATTATCATGAACTAGGTTGCTCTTGCTGAGCGGTACCTATTTATGTGAATTTGAACCAGTATAGAATCTATACAAGTTTAAAATTATTCCTGGTCATTAAATTTCAAAACCAAGAAGTTCCCAAACAGTGTTTCTTTAACCAGAAGTATTTAATTCTGTTTTTCATACAAGCACACACTCACAAAGCCTTTATTAAGACACCAGACTCTTACATATTCTGCTCTCTCGCATTGCGGCTTGCAATGATATCCTCTCAATGATTAATCATCATCATGAAGTGGAGAAGAAGCAATAAAACCAAGTTTTTTCATATTTACTGCTTTATAAAAGTTGTATAGGAACCTAGAAATCATTTTGACTTTATGTTTTTACCAAATTTGCATATATTGAACAAAATGCTAATGAAAGCAAGAGTCTCATTCAAATAGATTCTTTTACATTCTAAGCTCAAAAAGAAAACATTCAAATTAGTTTCAAAGTATTGAGATGCATTTTGTTAAATTAATGAAATTTCTTAATATATTTTCCATTAAAATAAAAAAATAGATGAGAAAGTGGGTTGGGGAGAAGCTAAAAGCCGAAGATTATCCAAAATAAAAAAGGATTGAGTCAAATAAGATGAGGGAAAACACACAACAATAAGGATCAATAATTTATTTTCTTCTTCAAAATAAAACTTACCTATCATTTAGATATTGATTCCTTTATTTAAAACCAAATCATATATTTTAGTTGAATTGTATATCCTTCTGAAGACATTTCAATTTGCAAAGAAGCCAGGAAAAAAGTGGTCAGAAAAATGAAGCAGGGTTGGAGGGTGGCCTACATGACTGTTCGCTGGTGCCAGCTGACATCCAACCAAAGTTGGTAATCGACTTGCCTGGCACGTAAAGAGTCAACATGGTGAATCATTTCAGCTAGGCCCATGTGATCCGTCTCTGGGATGTGTGCTAGTATGATTATCTCAAAAATGCTTTGTTTGGGAGTGACAATTAGCCATTGATTACCATGTTACATATGGCTTTTTTTACACAAAACTATTAATTATTTCAAATTATTCCATAAATCCTTTTTTGACATTTTTCATCTACCTCATTGCGCCTTTGATTATTTTTGTCAATGTTTAATATCCATGTTGCCGACTGATTGAAATTTTACTAATCTTTCATCAGTTTTGTAGAATGAGTTACGAAACAAAGCATCAAGGGTGCTGTTCTTTCTCCCTGCTCTGTGCTCTATCTGAAAAATGTATATATTCAATTAGTTTTAGATTCCAACTCGTAAGCCTTGAACATGGTTTGCATACATTGGCTAAACATGCCAATACTTTGTGGTTTATTGCTATCTTGAAAGACCTACAAAAAATATATATATATTCTGCTTTTTTAACACCTAAGGTATCACCAAACATTCCAATTATGAAATTCTGTATTTACATTCGTGCTTAGATGTAGTTCTTGGTAAGCAATGTACAGGGTGTAGAAAAACTATCTTCATTAGTACAACTCATCAGATCATCCATATGGATTTCTATTCTTGCCTCTGAGTTAAAGTGAGCTTGAATCAATTTTACCATTAACTTCTTTTTTATGTAGTTCGAAAGCCTGTCCTATTATAACATTTTCTGTGTTAAAAACACATTGGCAATTTATTTATCCTTTTGAAGTTTCTTATAAAATAGTGCTAGTAGAAGAAAAATCCAAAAATGAATGAACCTGTTTAAAATTTTTCAGAATCAGGAACTCTTTGAATGCTTTGATCTCATCTATTGATTATAAACACAAGGTAATAAGACAAAATCTAATCTATTGATGATTACATCACATTTTTTGATACCATGTTTTCCATCTTAGCTAGAGGGATAGATGGAACTCATGACACAGCAATCATTTCAAACACTAACTGATTGTGAGATATTATGACAGCAGATGAAGTATCTGGTTGTCCCTCATTTCACAGCTTCAGTCTGGCCTCTTTATTTTATTTTGCTTATCCCTGGTACACGTGGTACAGGCCATGATAATCATGGTGGATAGAAGTAGGCAACTGCTTTTACTGTAAGTGCAACACACGTCTACACACGTGAAAAGCAATTTGACTTTGCACTTACAAAGCCTCTTTATTGAATGTCCAGAGTCACGCATATGGTTCTTGTTCTGCTGTAAATCTGTTACTTCTCTGTCAGTAGTTAATGAAGATGCTAATTTGTGGATATCCCGACCTTTTTAAAGTTGCATTCAGTGTGTGAGGCTAGGTTTACATGGCATCTACATCACATATCTTCTTCTTCTTTTTTATCTCCACTCAATCACACTAAGGTATCATGCTTGTAAAGCTTGAGACTTTTGATTGGGTTTTCCCAGGGAAGAGTAGATCTCATCAATGGATGAGGGTAAAGTAAATGCGTCTGCCTTTGTCATTAAGTCTGGGAGCACAACTCAATGGCAAGGCAGACTTAGCTCCAAAAGAAATGGCCGCCTCTGACATGAGGAACAAACGCCATGTGCAGCCGCTCCTAACATGTAATACAAACATTGCTCATCCTGTATCCCTGGATCAGGAGCCCTTACAGGGTACTATCAGCACATCACATATTGTGAAAGAAAGGAATGAGAAGTTAATTTAACAGAGATTTTATATGAAGCTGATTAATTAGGACTTTAAGAGTCCTGTACATTGCTGTCAATTCTGAAAGAAAGGTAGTGGGCTTGAGAACTAATTTCATAGGTAAATCACCACCATCCACTTGGAGAGAAGGACATCAGCTACTTGGATACACCTTGTTAAAACTGATAGTCTATTCACGTCGTCAGTTGGTTGACGCCTTAACATGACTGATGGCGCTGACTGCACCCTAATACTCTGTATAATGACTCTGTAAGAGTGTCTCCATTACAAGATACACACTTAGATAATCTATGACGATGCACTAGCGCGCCATCTGTTATCAAATTACAAAACTATTTTAGACGCGTAATATTCTTTTTAAAATAAAACAATTTCTACTGCCCTTACTGCAATGGAAAAAATGAGCCAGGCCCTCCCTTTAATTTTTCCATTGCAGTAAGGGCAGTAGAAAATATTTTATTTTATAAAGAAAATTACACATCTAAAATAGTTTCGTAATCTAATATATGATTAGCTTTCCATTGGGGATACATCTCATCATTGCAATATATATGCATACATCAATTTTTATAATATAGAATATCAGTATTATAATCATACAATACTGAAACAACTGATGGATTTGGAAACAAAAGCAACTACTTTCATAATCTAAAACACTAGTTTTAAACCCAATTTTCCGACTATGGTATCCCAAGATAGCTCATGTGGACTATTAGCGTTTATTTTTACAAAAATGTGAACAGGGGCATCAAAAATGTGTTGCATTTACTATTTTTCTTAGTTTTAAGTTGTATCTTTATATATATATTCATTCAGATATCTTCCAAAATGAATATTAGTTATGTGGACCTCTGATATAATTTGTGTTGTCTCTCGAGTCAGGATGATTTGAAGAATTACACACTAGTCCAAACAGGGAGGTAGTCAGGTTTTCTCTTTATTGACAAAACACTTGATTCAAACAACAAACAATTACAATAGATGGACTTGTCTCCAACCTTCGTCTTCAGAAGGATCTTTGGGGCCGTCTCCTACAACACCAGGCTAAGTTCACTCAGGCAGACTTATGGCACCTCTGCCAACGACCAAATGCTATTCTTTCTTGTCATCTGACCTAGCCCAGACTGTCTGCACTAACACTCTCTGGAATACTTTAAATCATTACATCCTGTGGGGGAGGATCTCCTTAAAACTTTTTCTTTAATAAATTGCCCATGGTTCTTGGCTCTCTTCTTCGAAGGGTAACCTCATTCAATGCTTCATTCTGTAATATCAGAATAGAGTTGCTGTGAGGTGTCAACATATATTACTTAAGAGCAATAAAGCTTTTGAGTAATATAAAATTTAATCACATTTAATATATAAAACATCAATTCGTATTTGATCCTCACACTTGTCAGGCTTTTCACTAACATGTATAAGTGAATGCTTTTTAAGATTACTTTTCTGTCTTGTTCTATAGTCACAATGTTCACATTTGAAGGGCTTTTCTCCTGTGTGAATAAGTGAATGACGATTAAGTGTACCTTTGTGACTTGCTCGATAGTTACAAAAATCGCATTTGAAGGGCTTTTCCCCAGTATGTGTCATCAAATGTTGAGTAAGTTTGCTTTTATCTGTTGCTTTATAGTCACAATGTTCACATTTAAACTGTTCTTCACCTTTGTGTTTGAGTATATGATTTTTAAGGTGACCTTTGTCATTAGTTCTGTAGTCACAATATTCACATTCAAAAGGCTTTTCACCCGTGTGAATATGCACATGACGCTTAAGTGTAGATAAGAGGCTTGTTTTATATTCACAATATTGACATTTAAAAGGCTTTTCACCTGTATGTGTCATCAAATGTCGATTAATTTTGCTTTTTGATATTACTCTAAATTCACAAAACTCACATTTGAAGTACGATTTGTCTCTGTGTATAAGAGCATGCTTTTTGAAGTGAACTTCAATAATTGTTCTGAAGTTACAATATTCACATTCAAAGTAGCTTTCTCCTGTGTGTGTCACCAAAAGCTGATTAAGATGGTCTTTTCTTTCAGAGTCACATTTGTTTGGCATATTTCCAACAAATTTTGGTGGATGTTTTTCAGATTGACTATCACTTTTGTTGTTTACATTAAGAGGTTGTTGACCTATCAAAATATCTGTATCCAAGTGAGAAGGCAAATGATTTTCGATTTCAGATTTGATCGATTGATCTTCAAGGTTTTTAGATTTGACATTGTGATTGCTTGTTGAAATATTTTCTCCACAATCAGATTGGGGTTTGTACATATTGATAGCACTGGTCTCAATTTTTAAAATGAATATGGTTGTGTCTTTATGAGAAAAACTCCCCTTTCACCATCTGCAAAATAAAAAAAATGTCAACTACATATTAAACTATTAAAAATAAAGAAGGCATTTCCTGACCATGAGCACATGTGCTTTTTAGATGGCTGAGTGCCATCTAGTGGAAAGGAAATTGGGTTGGCCAAATATCAGAACAAGTTAAATAAACGTTTAGTTTATTTTTGCTCCACTAGATGCCGCTCTGCACATGTGCTCGTGGTCAGGAAATGCCTTCCTTATTTTTAATATCAACACCTGACCCACTTATCTTTTATTTTTTTCTACTGTTTTTTCATATTAAACTATATATTTTGAAAATCAAAAACAATTTTTTGTCCGTTATGAAAATAACAAAAAAATATATACAACAACAACAACAAAAGCCTTTATTTAGGGCATTCCGCCCCATACAGGATTCGCCGTATTTACACGTCAACAAGAGGAGAGGGAAGAGGAAACATTTACAACAAAATAAGGTTTGTCTCACATTCAGTTATGTATTTACAGATAGTTCATCCTCCAGTATCCTTTGCCCTGCATTCTTTCTCATGCGCCCAGCTTCTGTGCAGAACCTAAAGTATCTAACAATCAGTAATTCATCATTCAGAGCTGAAGAGAGAAGTTGACATATGCGATGGTATCTAAATTGACCAGTTAGGGCTTGGGAAAATTTCAGTACGTTTTTCTGTTAAGAGAGGGCATTGGAAGAAATAGTGAACCAAATTATCATCCATGAGATCCTTACAAAGTAAACAGTTCCGGCCATTTTCTTTCCAGAAGTCTTTTGTTTCTTCCCTGAAAAATTGCTATAAAACTCTATGTTGTGCAACTAGTCTTTTGTTGGGAAGCGAGATATTCAATCGTAGGTACTCCTCTGTCATGAATGATTCACTCAAAAATTTGTAGTGAGCAAAGTGGGTTGAATCAGTGATTCTCATCTGATCGTTTTGTATTAGTTGGTCTGTGGTGGTTCTAATTATGCCTGGCAGTTCTTTCTGTATGGCTAAGTAGTCTTCGCAGCCCTTAAGAAAGGAATATCCCTTAGAGTCTAGAATTTTTATTAAATTTTGAGTAAAACTGTTTTCTATTTCCTTTTTCGCGGTGACTTTCCAGAGATAGTTTAAGCAAGCATGTGGTAATCTGCTCGTCTCCATTTTTAAAATCCTGACCCAAAACTTTAATGTGAGTTTTACAGCATTAAGTTCAGGTGATATTCTTCCACATTCTCTTCTGAGGATATATCCTGGTGTGAAGTTTGGTAAGTCTAAGAGACGACGAAGAAATGCATCTTGGGTATTATTGACTGTCTTCAGCTGGTTAATTGCCCACATTGGTGCCGCATATAGTAACTTAGGAAGAACAATAGTGTCAAGAAGTTTCATCACTGAGGTAAAGGACTTTATTCGCGCCTTTGTAAGGATTCTCCAAAGTGCATTAATTGCATTCAGTGCTTTGTTTCTAAAGTATTGGGAAGCATATTGGGTCGATATTTTTGTAGTCAGAGGGTAACCCAGATATGTATACTTAGCTACTATTGTCAGGGGTTGCTGACCCCAAAACCATGTCTCGGAACGAGCTGTTCTTCCACCGTTTCTAAACACCATTATTTTAGATTTATTTTGGTTTAACGTTAGGCAGTTCTCTTCTAAGTACTTTTTAAGTAAGTTAATCTTCAATTGCAAATTTATTTTCGATTCTCCTAAGATCACTATGTCGTCTGCATACAGTAAAAGGTGTATAGTTCCATAATTCTCAAGATTTATGCCTGGCAATTCTGATTCATCGAACAGGGGTACCAGATCGTTTAGGAAGAGAATGAATAAATAAGGTGACAACGGCTCCCCCTGCAATACTCCCGCTTGTATTTTGATAGCCTCCGTGAAGGAACCCCGCCATCTGACTGTTGCCGTCATTTGGGTATAATAGTTCTTAATTAGTTTAATAAATCGACAGCTCAGACCATTTAATGCTAATTTTTTCCAAAGTAGATGGTGCGGCACAGTATAAAAGGCCTTCCTTAGGTCAATGAAGAAGGCATATAACTTTCCCCTTCTACGGCTAAGGGTCATTTGAATTAATGATACGAGCGTGAAAATGTGGTCCTGACAAGAGTAGCCTTTTCTAAAACCAGCCTGATTTTCTGCCAAAATTGACTTTCTCTCCATCCAATCATTCAATCTTGTCTTCAAGATAGATGTAAATAATTTCGATAGGTTAGAAATCAGGGATATTCCTCTGTAATTTGACGGGTTGTCCGGATCTCCGTTTTTAAATATTGGGTGGATTATCGTTTTTGTCCATTGTTGTGGAACTTGGGCTGTCCCTAATATTTTATTAAATAAGTTCCCGAGATAAATTGTATGTTCTTCTAATAAATATTTAATTGCTTCGTTAGGAATTTCATCAAGTCCTGTAGCCTTATTTTTACCCAATTTGGAAATTTCCGTGGTGACCTCAGTTAGAGATATTGCACAATCTAATTCGGGGTCAATGTCCAATATCTCAAGTGGCAACTGTACAACTTTTGTTAAATTTGAACCAAGTAACTCCCGATAGAAGACCTGCCAGTCTGCAATAGAAATTTCACCTTGTAGGTTATTCCTATATTTAAGTGATTTAATAGTCTTCCAAAATTGGGAAGGATCTTTTACATTACTGAGAATAACTTGAATTTTGTCAGTATATTCCCTTTTTTTGAGCTTTAGGATAGCTGAATATTTCTTCTTACTCGACAAGTATGCAATTTTATCGGCCGAGATATTATGTTTTACGTCTAATTTAAGATTTTGTTTCATTTCCTTTTTAGCCAAATAACAGTCTTTGTCGAACCATGGCTTAGATTTTATATTTTTTGTTTTTGCCTCCATCCGCGTCCCCGAGCGTAACATTGATGTTTGAATTAAACCAGTAAAATCCTCAGCCTGAGTATCAATTGTGGAGTCAGCTGGATATTCGGGAGTTAATTCTTTTAAAGTTTCTATATATGTTGGGATTTTATCTACTGACCAGGAAAATTTAATCTTGGCACTAGGCTCCATGTAACAATTTTCAGTTTTATTATTTGGGCCGATAAACTTTAAAATTATTGGTAAGTGATCCGAATATGGCATACAACCAATTTCAAAATCTGCTATGTGTTCAAGCACCGCAGGTGAGACAATCACCAGATCTAACACAGAAGAGCCTCTTCCGGAGATGAATGTAAATTTACCACTTTTATCATTAATGGATCTACCATTTATTATAGTTAAGTAATTTTTATCAAGAAAGTCAATAAATATTTCTGCTTTGGCAGATTTTGTTAGATCACAGGAATTTCGGGTAGTTGAAATAAGGTTTGAAGTATCTATCAAATTATGGTAACCCCCCAGATTGCCAATACGGACATTCAGGTCGCCGACCAGTATTATTTCAAACCCGTTATATATCTTATTTTCCATCAAATAAAATAGTTGTCCAAGGTTTGTAGCATGCGTATCGTTTGGGGGTAGATATACGAATATTACACAGATCGCTGGTGAGTCATTGTCTAAACTTGGATTGAGTGTGACTGCAATCCAAGAGGTTTCGATTTCAACATTGTCAATTTGGGACTGTAGTTTTTTATTTATGCCAAGAATTATACCTCCGGAGCTTCTCCCTTTATCTGTTGACTTTACAGCAGGTGATTGATACATTCCGAAGTTCGCCAGGTTCAAGTCGATATTGAAGTGGCACCAAGTTTCTGTAAGCGCGAACATCTCAAATTGTTTCAAATATTCGAACAGTGGAAAGAGAGAATTTATCCTAAAAAAGCCGTTTATATTCCAATACATGAATCGTTCGTTTTTAGCTATGTCAACCATTGGTTTTATTTTTTCGATCTTAATTTTATTATGTTTCAGATTTGTGCTCTTAAGTTGACTTTCTTTAATAGTATGAGTCTTGCTATGTGAAATATGAGGAGTTCCTGTGAGTTGAGTTTTGTTTCTAGATTGTACATCTTCATTTGTATGTATTTTATTGCCAGAATATTTACATCTATTTACAGAGATCCGCGGGTGTGCCTCTAGCTATATTGGTTCTCCTTTGGCATTCACCACCTGTCCCTCCACTACCATGTAGTTGATGCCGTTTAGGAGAAGTTTATTATCCCTCAACTTCGATCCTATACCTTTCTTGTAAAGTTCCTTTCTCTTTTCTATCAAAATTTTTCTCTGCTCTCTAAACTGGGGGCTGTAATCCCTGCTCATAAAAATATTGAGTATTCGAAGTTTGGATAAGTTCTTTAGGAGACTTATTCTGGACTCGTGATAAGGAACTTCAATCAGAATAGGCGCCTTTGGTCCCCTGCCCAGGCGATGACATTCGGCAATTACCACATCATCAGTAATCTGCATATCTTCCGCCATTAACTTCCTGACCTTTTGTAGCAGCAGTTCCCGACTGTCAGTCTCTGCTGATTCGATGCCATATATTATTAAGTTGTTACAAAAAAATATATATATTCAGAGTGTTACTATTCAAGAATAAAATAGAATATACATAGTTGCACTGTCACTTTTATATTTTTATAATATAATAAAATAATATAATAGGTACAAGATATATATATATATAACCCAGAGGTTCCTGGAGCACATTGTCAACTACTCACAGTTGTGTTTTCAAATAACAGAAATCCCTGTTTGAAGGTATATTTATATATATTATAAAGATAACGCGTTTAAAAAAATAATAATAAAAATGGAAAACTGTTTAAAAAATGTAAAGATATCAACTGATAAAACTATTGACGGAAGCCCCGCCCTTCCTGATGGCATTAGCCAATCGTGTTTTGTTTACATCGCTCACTTTCGTGATATGGAACAATTGGTTTTATAATTTAGGAAAATAATCATGAAAGAGAGGTCTGCAATGACATGATAACTTATAACGAGAAAGGAGACACATAAATTTGAGAAAAAAAAAATTGGCGTCAAAATATTTTCAACTTACATGAAGATTATAAACAAAATATATTAAAAATACGCGCTGATTTCCTTATATAAATTTAATTTCAATAAAGTAAAATGACTAAGAAAATGTGATTTTAACATAATACAATTTCTTTGATAAGCAAACAATAGTTAGAATATGTGTTTGTAATAAAAACAAATAATAAAAAATGATAATAATAATAATACAAAGTGCAGTGTGCCCAGTTATTTATGGTAGTCATTCAGTGAGACACTGTATCAATTATTCAAATATAGGTTTTTAAACCCCCCCCCCCCCCCCTTTAATTAAACCTTGTTAATTTATTTTAGGAAATTTTCAATTTTATTTAGAGACTTTTCAAATTTTAATATAAACATTTAAAATTTTAATTCGAACATTTTAAATTTTAATTTAAACATTTTAATTTTTAATTCAGACATTTTAATTGATACACATGGACTTTTATATAATACTAGCCGAATGACCCGGGCAACGCCCGGGTTTTACCCGATTAAATGTTTTTATTCAAATACTATTCTAACAATTATAAATTGGCGCCGTGGATGTCCCGTTCCAAACTTTGTTTCTGAGAAGCGATATTTTTATAGAGAGATAATCTGGCTTCGCGTCTTCTGCTCGAATGAATGTTTTTCTGCAAAAATTTTGTACCTGCATATTAAAAAAGAACTGGCTTTACCGTGGTCTCTGCTTTTTGGAAATTTTCCTCCATATAATTTTGTATTTGATAATCAAACCTTATACAGCAATATTGTCATCATCATTTTCTGACTAAAAAACAACTATTTTTGCCCAGAACATATCAATATAAATTTTTCAATTTTTCGATTTAAATTTTTATAGAGGGATAATCTGGCTTTGCGTCTTCTGCTTTAATGAATGTTTTTCTGCAAAAATTTTGTACCTGCATATTAAAAATGAACTGGCTTTACCCATGGTCTCTGCTTTTTAGAAATTTTCCTCCATATAATTTTGTATTTGATAATCAAACCTGATACAACAATATTGTCATCATCATTTTCTGACTAAAAAACAACTATTTTTGCCCAGAACCTATCAATTTAAATTTTTCTTGGCTAAAAATCTGATAAATATCTCTTCCAGATCTTTCTCTATGTCCTGTTAAAACACGTTTTACATGTCTATTAGGTCAGCTGATATTACTTCCCATCTTCACCGCTAGAGGCGCTGCTTGCGAGCGAAAGGGCAAATTTGCAACGAAATTTGCAAATAACTCAAGAATATTAGGGATAGAGACCTGAAATTTTCGCAAAAAGTTTTTCCAGATTCTACTATATAAACTGTTAAAATTTCAGTCAGATTAGTTACGTATTGTGGACGTGTATAGCCGACATAGGAACAAACACACATACATATATACATACTGTGCAGAAATGTAGGGTAGTCGGTTCACAAGACACTGAAGCGAAATTCGGTAGAAGAATTCGCTGTGATGATTCTTTGTGGGCTGTTGCAAGGATTTAAAAAAGATCACTAAATAGCAGAAAGGAGGGGGTAAAAATCTCCTTCTAACTAATTTTATTTAATACATATTAAGAGGACAGAGGAAAACACGCGACTGGCGGGTATCAGGCCAAGCCGTGTTCTGATGTTTATGTTGGCGGCTCCTTTGATGCAGGCAGACGCCGCCGTGTTTACAGTCGACACTTGAGCTCGTCTGGGCTGGATCTGTCTGGATCTCCACCATTCCACACACACTCCCACCTGTTTTTATCTAGGCACACAGAAAAACACAAATAATCGTCCAATCGGTTGGGTTTACAAATAGTTCTTCCCGATCTAGTCTGTATTTTTGCAGTTTTCTCTTTATCGTTCAGCAAACGCGAAGAAGCTGCTGTTGATGATATTTCCAAGGGATATATTTTCTGAATAGGTCTTAGGAAGGTTCCTACTGCGGTTTTCACCTTCACTAATCTATTCACTCCATCTCTTCCAAATAATATCTCCTCGATCACCGCTAATGGCCAGAAGTTACGCTTTTTATTGTCCATACCAACTAGGACAACATCCCCAACCTGGAGTTTTGGATTGTAAATGCGTCTGTTTCTCTGGACCAGGAGGGACAAATATTCCTTCCTGAATCGTGATTTCAACTCCTCCCTCAGCTTGCTCAAATAGCGCAGTTTCTGTGTCGTTGGATTAGATCCCATATTCTGGCACTCGGGAAACTCGACATCTGTCTGTTCTTGTAGAAACATGGAAGGTGATATAGTCACAAGATCATTCGGATCGTCGCTGACATAAGTCATGGGCCTTCCATTCATCACTGCCTCTGCATGACACAGCAGGGTCATCAATTGTTGATATGCTAATGTTGATGTTCCAAGCATTCTTTTTAGTATGTCTTTGAGGGAACGAATCAATCTCTCCCACCAACCACCCCACCAGGCAGCAGTGGGCGGGATGAATTTCCATTCAATACGCTTCACTTTCCCGTCGTTAGAAACGCGTTCCCAGTCAATCTTTTTAAAGAAGTTATTGGCTCCTACAAAATTTGTTCCGTTGTCGCTGAAGATGGTGGATGGACGTCCTCGTCTCTTGATGAATCTCTCCAGGGCCATTAGGAAATCTTCTGTGCTGAGAGATATTACCAGTTCCAAATGTACACAGCGGTACACAGCACAGGTGAAGAGAACAACCCAGGTCTTGGTCTGATCTTCAGATAGAGCGGGCCCGCCAGATCAATCCCTACCACCTCGAATACCTTGGCGTTATGTACTCGAGTGGCAGGTAATGGAGCGTCTTCCACCACAACGGGTTTAGCGGAGAAGCGGCGACATGTGACACATCTTCTCACTATTTCTTAATGGTCTGTCTCGCTTTTACTATCCAATATTTTTCCCGAAGTTTGTTCATCAAAAATTGTACACCAGCGTGGCAATTCTCAACGTGTGAATCACATATCATTTGTTCAATCAACGGATGAGTCCCATGTAATAGTACTGGCAAACGGAAGCCATATTCGTCGCTGCTGTAAATCAATTTTGTTTTCACACGCAGGATTCCTTCTACTTCACATACCTTCAGACCAGGTATAGAGTGGCTAGAGAAACACTCGGCCTGAACTAATTTCAAAAGCGCCAGCTCCGCTTCATCGATCTCCTTCACAGAAAGTTCGCCCTTTACTTTCGTTGAAGATCGGAGGTTGTTGATGAACCTTCTAATCCACGCCATCATCCGCACATTTTTTATGAACGAGGAGAAATATTTCATGTACCAATGATCGGTACTCTTAACTGTTGTCACAACAGCAATTTTCTTTCTTTCCGCACAGATTTCTTCTTCATTCAGGTCTTTATACCTGGAAGGCCAAAATTCTTCGGAGAGTTTTAACCAGGAAGGGCCCTCCCACCATCTAGACTGTATCAGTCGGGATAGGCTGCATCCTCTGGAGGGTAAATCAGCTGGATTGCACTCGCTAGGAACATATCTCCAATTTCCAGGATCACTAAGTCTGCATATCTCCTTCACGCGATTCCCGACAAAGGTACCCCACTGATCATCGCGTTTTATCCAAGCGAGGGCTGTTGTGGCATCAGACCAGAATACATTTTTGATATCTTTTAACTCTAGAGCTTTAAAGATCATCTTGTTTAATCGTGCTCCTACAACACAGGCTAAAAGTTCAAGTCTTGGTATCGTAGGTCTCTTGAGAGGAGCGACTCGAGACTTAGCCGCCATCATATGCACTTCAACTTTGTCACCAACCCGAGTCCGAAGGAAGACCACAGCAGCATAAGCTTCACTACTAGCATCAACAAACGTGTGTATCTGCCAGTCCTTCTGCGGTACCATCAATGGATTGAAATTCCTAGGAATTGCCATGCCTTTGTGCAGCTGAAGGTCGTCGAACCATAGGCTTAGTTCATCCTTGTAGTGACGGTCCAATTCATCGTCCCATGCCAACTTTAGAGTCCAAGCTTTTTGCAATAGAATTTTAGGCTTTATTAATATTGGACTCAGAAATCCAATAGGGTCATATATCTGAGCTAAGCAGGACAGGATACTCCTTTTGGTTATCTTGGGGGGTATGGCTACGGGAATTTCACATGACAAACAATCTTCCCTTTTATCCCAACATATACCAAGCACTTTAGATATCTCTGCTCTTTCAAAGGGGTAAGTATCGGAGGCCACGTCCAGGCTATGCTCCCAACGGCTTAGCTCCAACCTAGCATTATCCATGATGGACGTTGCGGTCAATTTGAGATCTTGTAACTCTTCAAAAGAGTTCACGCTTGTGACTAAATTGTCCACATAAAAGGATTTCTGCAACCTCTGAGCTAACGGTTTATGTTCAAGTCGAACATTAGACAGGTGGTATTCTATTACTGCCCCCAAAATGAAAGGACTACAGTTAACGCCGAAAACGACACGTCTATGTCGGAATACTTCTGTCTTTTCTCCATTTTGGGAATACCACAGAAAACGCAGGTAATCTCTGTCCCTTTCATTTACCTCAATCTGAAGAAACGCTTTCTTAATGTCTGCTACGACACCAAACTTGCCATTTCTAAACCTTAGCATAAGGTTGGGAATCATCTCTATGAGGTTAGGTCCCTTTTCAAGACAGTCATTTAAAGATGGGGATCTATAGACCTTGCTAGAAGCATCAAAGACAGGCCTGATAGGCGTGGTCCCACTGGAGAGTTTCACCACAGGACGATGAGGCAGGTAGAAGGCCTCAGCGTCGTGTTGTTCAGCTGGGACTTTCTCAATTATCCCATCATCCAACCAGCCTCGGAAAATATCATCATAGTCCTCATAAAGATTCAAAGAGATTAATTTCTTAGTCGTCTGTTCTAATCTCTTCATAGCAACCTCCCTGTTGTCCGCGATTTTAGCTTTCTCTACAGTCCACGGGAGGGAAACAACATATCTTCAGAGACAGAATGTTGGACTGTTTTTAGAAAATGTCGACGCGCCAGTGCGTCTCTCTGATCTCTCTGTTTAACCTCAATAGGATCCATAATGCCAAGAACATCGAGATTCCACAGATTGGTTATACTGCTCTCCGAAATTGTCATCGTTGTGACATGATGAGCGAGTGAAACGTCACTACCTGGCTGACATTCTCCCATTAAAGTCCATCCGAAACGCGTCTGGGACGCAGTCAAGCCATTTGACAACACACAAGATTTCATCATGAAAATAGATCCCAATACATCGCATCCTAGAAGTATTTCAATTTCCATGTCATCCTTTCCAATATCAGGAACCCAGATTCTGCGGGCTTTGAGCTCTTTCAGCCATGGCCCGCGGCTCAATCTTGGTAGGCTACCACAGATTTTTTGTTGGTCAAGAAGCTTCGCAACCATCTTAAAATTCCCCGATGCATGACCCAAATTGACTCTGTATTCTTGGTGGACACTTTCACTAGTATGACCTCCAAACACCACATGTTCAAGTGATTCCTGGCCAATGGGAGATAGTCCGAGATCCTGGGCAGTTTTAGACAAAATATAGGATCGTTGGGAACCTGTGTCAAGGAGGGCACGCACTACTTTCGCCGAAGTCGCACCTTCGACTTTAATCTTCAGAGTCTGTAGCAAAATCAGAGACGAAGCGCTAAGACCAGAGAATGAAACTCCGTTTTCAACTGTAGGAGAAGCGTCACAGTCTTCCACCTGTTCCTTGTCTTCATCCGCTGACTCTCGTGCAGGAGCATTAAGAGGGCATAAAATATCAAGGTGCTTCTTCTTACATCGATTACATTCATTTATGCGCCTTCTACAATTAGAAGAGATATGACCTGGTTGGAGGCAGGAGAAACAACATTTAGCGTTTTTAATACGCTCTCTTCTTTCTTTAATGCTCATTCTGCGCGCAGCAAGACATTCTGTGTTTTTATGATCTTTATTACAAAAGATGCAATTCTGGGCACGTCCAGCAAAGAGTCCAGAAGCCGTAGGTATCTTAGCAGGATGTGATTGTCTGCCCATGTTTCTATCTTGTTTCAGAGATCTAAGTCCAAACTTGGATCCAGCTAAGGCTCTGTCTTGTTCTGCTGCAGCTTCCTTTTGGAGAAACTCCATAATTAGGTCAACTCTAGTTTGAGTCGAATCATTGGCATCAATCTTGACATCATGGAGGGGGCTTCTTTGCCAAGCCTTCATGAGTTCCTCTGAGAGACATGCCTCAATCATTGGAAATATAAATACAGACATCTGTCTGGCCTCAATCTTTAAGGATTCCAATGCTCTCAAATGAGTCACCAACTCATCATAAAATGAAGTCACCTTCAACTGTTGTTTGGAGGAGCAGGCGATCATAAGGCGGATAAGGTCCCTGACATAGACCTGTTGCAACAGTTCAGGCCTTCCAAATCTTTCTGTCAAAGTTTCTATAACTTTGGGGTAATTCTCGGCAGTCAGGGGGTAACTATCAACCAGTTTACTAGCTCTGGTTCCCGGCGACATAGATTGCACAAGATATTGAAACTTGTCGCTGTCTTCTAAAGTAGGATCGACATGTATCTTGTTGAACTGTGCCCACTATCCCAACCAATCTTTTATTTCTCCTGTAAACTTCTTTAATTCTATCTTGGGTAGTTTTACAGTTCTATGGTGTGAGCTAGAAGCGAAGCTCACTTCACTGGTCGTGGGACTGGATGCAGTGATCCTGGGTTCAACAAGAGCGAGACATTTTTTATATATCCTCTTATATCTCTGGGTATATTGCAAGGCTTCCTCATCGTCTTGCTCTAGTTCCTCTTCGCTAACGTCTGAAGTTAGCATGAAGTCTCTTATCTTGCCTTGGATCACAAGAAGCTCACTGTGAGTTTCTTCAATTATCTCTCTATTACATTCAATGTCCTCTACAAGTATCGGTGGAGTACCTGACAGAAACTCTTCTGTCGTCTTCAAGCAGCGAGTTAGTCGCTTTCTAAGTACATTTCTATGTCTTTTTAAAATTTCCATTTTTCAAAAAAACACTATAAACAGAGGGTAAAACAAAAGGTACTTATCTTAAGTCTTGAACTTGTACTCCGCCGTTAATCCACTTGATCTTGCCTTGTCAGAAGCCCACCCGCGGGGACGCCACTTTGTGCAGAAATGTAGGGTAGTCGATTCACAAGACACTGAAGCGAAATTCGGTAGAAGAATTCGCTGTGATGATACTTTGTGGGCTGTTGCAAGGATTTAAAAAAGATCACTAAATAGCAGAAAGGAGGGGGTAAAAATCTCCTTCTAACTAATTTATTTAATACATATTAAAAGGACATCTTAGGAGCAGTGGCCACCCAGACCTTTCGGTCCATAACCGGCATGCGAAGGCATACCCATTGCTGATATCCAGATCACACAGCCAAAAAGAATGATGCATTCTCCATGCACCGAGCGGCCACTGGTAGGCCCCTCGCGCCCGCCATTATGGTCTGGCTCCATGGGGTTGACCATTCACCCACAGGCGTCACCGAGAGTTCTTTGGCAAGGTTGCTGACCGAGCCCTCTCGTTCGGACTTAGTTAAACCCGTCCTACGCTCCAATAGGACTCCCCCCCCCTTTAGCCCTCGAACCCTTAGTTCCCAGTACTCCCTGAATCTGCCGTCGAATCAAGGACCTCTGAGGTTCTGAGGTTGACGCGGGGAAACCGACGCGGAGGCGGGGGGGTGGTACTGCTGTGTGCACCCCTTGGTTTTTCAACACCAGGCCTAGCCCTGGTGCAATTTTCGCGCACGGCAAGGACGCTCCCAATGGCGCACACACAGAGCGAAGACCCTTAGAGTTTTGAGACTCGTGCGTCTTACGCCGGCTAACCAAGGGTCGAAGCTAGCTTACAGCTTCACCAACTCCGGCTAGTGGAATTCCGACGAAAGGCAAACACGCGGAGTCGCCTCCACTCCACTCCTCTCTAGAGTGAGTTAAGAGGGTGGGAAAACTTCTTTCCCCACATATATTAAAAGGACAGAGGAAAACACGCGACTGGCGGGTATCAGGCCAAGCCGTGTTCTGATGTTTATGTTGGCGGCTCCTTTGATGCAGGCAGACGCCGCCATGTTTACAGTCGACACTTGAGCTCGTCTGGGCTGGATCTGTCTGGATCTCCACCATTCCACACACATACACTGACTTTTATATATATATAGGGATTCAATTACAAACACTTTAAAGCAACTGTGACAACATTAAATTCAATATTAAAATATTTTCGTCTCTGATTTCTACTAATTTCAAAATGAAAAAAGGCTCATATTAATCAATGGCAAAATAAAAGCAGTGTAAATATAAAAGTAATATTAAAGTCAATAATAATCAGTAGCCAAGTTGGCGCATATAAACAAAAGGAATAACTCCTTCATATATGTTGTTTAGCTTGTAATACAATAAATATATTAAGTTTAGTCTGCTTAATGTTGTTGTTAGTTTTTATTTAAACTAACTACGAAGACAAGTTAATGTCACATGGTGGCAGCGGTAATCGCATAAATTAATAATTAAAATAATTTAGTGTTCGTGTCAAAATGGCTGACCAATTCTTAAAGCCGCCTAAGCCTTTGGAGCAATCATCAAAAGAAGCATGGGACGAGTGGATAGAAGCATTTATATGGTACGAAAAAGCTGTACAATTAGAAAAGAAACCACAAGAAGTCCAAGTAGCGATCTTTATGGCTTCGATTGGACAATTGGCCCAGAAAATTTATAAAACGTTCAAGTTGAATGAAGGTGAAGAAAATAAGTTACAAGAACTCGAGGGTAAGTTTAATGAATACTTTACCCCTAAATTAAATTATACTGTAGAAAGGTATCAGTTTAATAATATAAAGCAGTGTAATGAGCCTTTTAAAGAATTCCTAACTAAAGTTAAATTACAAGCAAAAAAATGTAAATTTGATCAAATGGAGGATGAACTAATTAAGGATAGAATAGTTATTGGTATACAAAATAATGATGTTCGAGAAAAATTACTTTCTGATCCAGATCTGAATATAACTAAAGCAATTCAAATATGTGTAGCTGCTGAAAATGCTAACACACAACTAAGAGAAATTAAAGATAGGAACGAAAGTGAGCCATCCATTTCCACAATCGAAAGAAAAATTAGTAGAGATTTCTCACAGAAAGCCTTTAATCCTAGAGATACCACAAGCTTTAAGAAACTTATAAATAATTGTACACGCTGTGGAGCTAAACAATGAAATAAACAAATGCCCAGCATATGGTAAAGTATGCCATAAATGTAAAAAGGCTAACCATTTTCAAAATTATGCAAAACTGCCAAAAGGGAAAGAGTGGTAAACCTTGTAGAAGATACTGAGGTGGAATCGGATGAATTTTCTCTCTCAATAAATGAAATAAAGACCCGAAATGGACAAGAGTGGTTGGAAAGAGTAACGTTCAAAGGAAATCAAACAGTTTATTTTAAATTGGACACTGGAGCCCAGTGCAATGTCATACCTTTGACACTCTCTAAAAAACTTAAACTAAAAATTAATTCAAGTAGAGTAAGGAAGTTATTAACTTACTCTGGTGAATCTATAAGGGTAATGGGCGAGACAAATGTTACTTGCACAATAAAAAGTAAGGCAGTAGTTCTCAGATTTATAATATCAGAAAAAGGAATAACTCCAATTCTGGGAAGAGATGCCTGCTCACAGTTAGGCTTGATCTACAGGGTTGATGAAGTCTGTCCAGAAATGGAATTTGATGAATTGTTTAAAGGTATAGGGCTTATAAGGAACTATAAATATAAAGCTGACTTTTCAGAAATTCCAAAAAATTGCCCATTAAACCTGCTCGCAAGATACCTTTTGCAATTAAAGATAATGTCAAGAAGGAACTTGATGAAATGGAAGCATTGGGCATAATCAAAAAAGTGAATCACCCCACTCCCATCTCCAGTCATATGGTGATAGTTCGCAAGGACGGAAAGATAAGGATATGTCTTGATCCTTCAGACTTAAACAAGATTTTGTTACGAAGAGAGTTTCCTCTCAAACGACTGGAGGACATTGCAGTCACCTTGCACAAGTCCAAATACTTCACCAAACTGGATTTAAAGAAAAGCTTTTGGCAACTCCCAGTTGATGAAGAAACACAACCATACTTAACTTTTTCAACACCATGGGGAAGATACTCATTCTTACGGGTACCATTTGGTATTAAAACTGCCCCAGAAATAATGCAACAAATTATGACTGATTTACTAAGTGACCTAAAGGGAGTAGAAAACTCAATGGATGATATCCTGATCCATGCACCTGACCTGGATACATTGAGAAAGAGAACTTATGAGGTTCTTTCTTTGCTTAAATCAACTGGAATCAAAGAAAAATGTGTCTTCGAAAGAGAACAAGTTAAATTTTTGGGGCATTTGATATCAAAAGCAGGAATACAAATAGACCCAGGAAAGGTCAAAGCAATAAATGATATCCAGAGTCCTAGAAATCGCAAGGAGCTTCAGCGCTTACTTGGTATGATACAATACTTGCAGAGTTTCATACATAATGCATCGGAAAAGACCAGCAACATGAGGATGCTCCTTAAGAAAAATGTTGTTTGGAACTGGGACCCTTCCCTTGATAATGATCTAGAAGAAATTAAAATTGCATTAAAGAAGGCACCTGCTTTGAAATTTTTTAATCCAAATGCGGCACTGACAATGTCAGTTGATGCTAGTTCACATGCGGTTGGAGCTGTACTTATGCAGGACAACCATCCTATTGCCTTTGCTTCAGCAACACTAATTGACTACCAGCGCAACTATCCCCAGATTGAGAAAGAGGCCTTAGCAATAAAATTTGGATGCCGAAAGTTTCATGAATACATTTTTGGTAGACCTATCTTGGTAGAAACTGACCATAAGCCTCTCGAAACCATTTTTAAGAAATGCTTGAGCAAATCGCCACTCCGTTTGCAGAGAATATTATTAGAGCTACAGCCCTATGATCTAAAGGTAAAATATGTTAGAGGTAAAGATATGTTTATAGCTGATTTACTAAGCAGGGATTGTGTTGAAGAAGAAAAATTTGAAAACGAGCATCTAGAAATTCTTCTATGTATTTCTATGCCACAAAGCCTAACAAAGAATGAACTGGTGACGGCAACAGAAACTGATCCAGAACTATCGCAACTAAAGTCACTTCTAATAAATGGATTGCCGGAACACAAGTCTGGAGTTCCAATTGAATGCAGATTATATTGGCCCTTCAGAGAAGAAATCTCTTTGCATGAAGGCTTAATATTCAAAGGACTACGCATAATAATCCTTAAATCTCTTAGATTCAAGGTTTTAAAGAGTCTGCACATCGGACATATTGGCATCAACAGCACTCTTCAAAGAGCCAAGGAATCAATTTATTGGCCTGGAGTAACAAAAGATATAATCAACCAAGGAGAAAAGTGTATGATTTGCATTTCCAATTCCAGGAGTAATCAAAAACAAACAATCATTAACAAGGAAATACCCAAATTTCCATGGCAGATTGTAGCATCGGATGTTTTTATGTATAATGACCACCATTATTTACTGGTAACTGATAGTTATTCTGGATATATTGATTTTAAAGAACTTAAATCATTAAATTCTAAAGAAACAATAGTATATTTAAAGGAATGGTTTGCCCAACATGGGATACCAAAGGTTCTAGAAACTGACAATGGTACCAACTATTGTTCAAGAGAATTCAAGCAATTTTCACAGGAATGGTCATTTACCCACCAAACCTCTAGCCCTCTACACCCTAGGTCCAATGGGTTGGCAGAAAGGGCAGTTCAAACAGCAAAAAGTCTTCTTAGAAAATGTGAAAGAGGAAAAGAAGACATCCAAATGGCACTGTTGAACTATCGAAACACCCCAAGAGAAGGATTAGGTTCACCTGTGCAACGACTTTATAGTCGCCGAACCAGAACCGTGTTGCCAATTAAAGAAGATCTTTTGGAACCATCTGTACTGGAGAAAACTAGTGAAATTCTTAGAAACGCGCTCGCGCAAGACAAAAATCTTATGGTGATATGCATTCTACATCACATCAGCAACTCTCTGAAAATCAACCAGTGTTCTTGAAAGAGCGTGAAAGAGTTTGGACTCCTGCTACGGTAGTCAAGCAGTTAAGTCCTAGGTCATATGCAGTGAGATCTCAAGATAGGATATTGCGTTGTAATCAAGCCTTCTTGAGACCTTTTCATGGTGAGCCAGAGGCTCAAACTTCATCCATGGACTATCATAAGGAAATGGAGAACAATGGTCCTCCTCCACTTGAAAGTGAGCACGCATCACCCCCACCTGTGCCGACTCTGCTGGACAAGACTGACAAGGGACCCCACCCATCAATGGAGCCCATGGAGCCATCACAGACTTTACCGGCCACTGACCATCACCCTTTAAGAACAAAGTCTGGACGCCTCATCAAGTCAGTCTCCCGGCTGAACCTTTGAAAAAAAAAAAAAAGGGAGATGTAAATATAAAAGTAATATTAAAGTCAATAATAATCAGTAGCCAAGTTGCACATATAAACAAAAGGAATAACTCCTTCATATATGTTGTTTAGCTTCTAATACAATAAATATATTAAGTTTAGTCTGCTTAATGTTGTTAGTTTTTATTTAAAACTAACTACAAAGACAAGTTAATGTCACAAGCAGGAAACGTTCATCAAATATCAAATAATTACAAGAAGAAACTATTGAAAAAGCTTCTAAGTTATTGAATAACAATTATAGTTCTTCTATAACAATGATGAAAAATTATTTTAAAAAAAGAAGGCGAATTAAAATAAAAAAAAGGAAGCTTTAAACAGAAAAAAATTATTAAGCAAGTTAGATTTTATTGAAAGAGTAAGCAAAATAATCCAAGTGTAATTTTAAAAATAATAGATTGATTGAAAATTTTTAAAATCTGAAAATGTCGCAAAAAAAAGCAATTTTTAATCTATTAAAAGTAGTAATATTACTCTGAAAAAGTCATCTATTGGGTTGATTGACCTAAATTCAAATGAAATAGAATCGAATATGCGAAGACATGTCTCTGAAGACAAAGCTCAATGCAATTTTCTAAATGAATATTTAATTAAGATTCTAAATAATTGTAATATAGTTAATATCGTACTCGGCAACACAGTTGAGTTCGATATAGAATGTAAATAAAAGAACTAACGCTATCTAATACTAACAACAATCCTGTAAGTAAATAAATATATCTAATACCCCAATAAATAAATCTTATAATACGTTTGCTAATTATATTACGTAAACAAAGATTTTACATGGTGTCAGAAGTTTAAAATTTAAAATAAATAAAAGTAGCGTATTTCGCTAACCCTAGTTTTAAAATGAAAGGCTTAACAAAAGTTCCAAACTTAAAAATAAGCGAAAATAAATAGCTTTGAGAATAATATTTGAATAACTAACCATGGAGGCACCAAAACATTTTGATCCTAATAGAGAAAGGTGGGAAGATTGGCTTCAAAAATATTCTTGGTATGAAACTGCTACGGAGATGAAAAAGAAAGAACCAGAAGTTCAAGTCGCGTCGTTCATGACAATAATAGGAAGCGATGTTTACCGTAAAATTTACCGTACATTTGTACTATCTCCAGAAGAAACTAAAAAAGTTGAAGAAATCAAAAAACGTTTCACTAACTACTTTTTGCCAAAAAAGAATTATACCATGGAACGTTATAACTTAATAAATTACAACAAAGCATGGTTGAAACAATTACAGAATTTATCACAAGATTGCGCCTACAAGCATCAAAGTGCAAGTTTGGAAGATGAACTAATCAAAGACAGGGTTGTTGTTGGTATTCATGATGACCACGCAAGAGAAAAACTTCTGAGTGATCCTGATTTGGACCTGGATAAGGCAATACAAATATGTATGGCTGCAGAAAGGACAAACAAAGAAATAAAGGTCATGCAACAGCGTTCGGATCAAGAAGTATCAGTCATTAAAATAACTTCAGGCCAAAAAAGAATGTAACAATGGAAGAAGTTCCAAAATTAATAGACAATTGCAGAAAATGTGGCGGCACACATCCAATTAGAAGATGTCCCGCATATGGAAAAATTTGTAAAAAATGTAAAAAAGCAAATCATTTTGCAAAATGTTGCAGATCAAATTTCAGGTATAAAAAGAAAATCAATACCTTAGAAGAAGAAGGAACAGAAAATGATGAATTTAGTCTTCAAATTAATTCATTTTCGGAATTCACTAGTGAACCAATGGAAAAAATCCAAATAAACAACACTGAACCTTTCAAAATAAAATTGGTCACTGGAGCTCAGTGCAATGTCTTGCCTTGGAACATTTTCAAGAAAATAAATTCAAAACTTAACAGAAGTTCAGTGAAAAGTTTAAAATCATTCTCAGGCCACAGAATTAAGGTGGAAGGAGAAATTATTGCCTCATGCATAATAAACAACATCAAGGCAGACATTAAGTTCATTGTCACCAAAACAGGGACCACACCAATACTGGGCAGTGAATCTTGCTTTATGCTAGGATTACTCAAGAGAATAAATGAAATAAAACCAGTAGAACAAGAGTTTCACCAGCTGTTCAACGGAGATGGTTGCTTAAAGAATTTTGAATACAGAGCAGAATTCACAAAAGGGGACCACAAGTTGGAAATAAAACCACCCAGGAGAATACCCCTTAAAATAAAAGATGAGGTCAAGAAACAAATAGACTTAATGGAGAAAAGTAAGGTGATAAAAAGAATGGAAGAACCGACACCTGTCTCAAGCCACATGGTGGTAATGAAACAAGGCGGGAAATATAGAATTTGCATTGATCCATCAGATTTAAACAAGATCCTGCTAAGAAGACGCTACCCACTAAGAACGATAGAGGACATAGCTTCCAATATCAAAAATTCAAAATAGTTCACAAAGCTTGACTTCTTAAAAGGCTTTTGGCAATTGAAGGTCGCTGCGGAAACACAACCTTACATGACCTTCAGCACACCTTGGGAGCGTTATGCTTTTCTTAGAGTCCCATTTGGAATTAAAACTGCCCCGGAGATTTTCCAGAATACCATATCCAAGATTGTAGAGAATATACCTGGTGTAGAAAACTCAATGGACGACATACTCATCCATGCTGAAGACATCCAAACACTGAGAGAAAGAACTAAAATAGTCATGACTACTCTTCAGGAAGCTGGAGCAAGACTCAATAAGGACAAGTGTGAATTTGAAAAAACAAAAATAAAGTTCTTGGGACATATCTTCACCAGTGATGGAATAAAAACAGATGAAGAAAAAGTCAAAGCCATTGACAATATCAAGTAACCATCAAACAAAAAAGAAATACAAAGACTTTTGGGAATGGTTCAATACTTACATAAATTCATCCCAAATCTCTCAGAGATAACATACAGAATGAGATTGCTTCTGAAGAAAAACACAGAATGGCAATGGGACAGCTTGAGGGACAAGGATATGGAAAGAATAAAAGACTTATTAAAATAAGCACCAACCCTAAAGTATTATGATCCTAACAAAGATGTGGTACTTTCGGTCGATGCAAGCCAACATGCCATTGGAGCAGTCTTACTCCAAGAAGATCAACCAATTGCGTATGCTTCTTCTGCATTAAATGATACTCAGAGGCATTACCCTCAAATAGAAAAAGAAGCTCTGGCAATTAAATTTGGTTGTAAGAAATTCCATACCTATATATATGGTAAATCTCTTTTAATAGAAACAGACCATCGACCGTTAGAATCCATTTACAAAAAAACAATGGATAAAATGCCACCAAGACTTCAAAAAATAATTCATGGAAATTAATCAATATGGACCAAATATTAAATACAAGAGTGGAAAGGAGCTCTTGATTGCAGACTTACTGAGTCGAGATTGCAAATCATATGAGATTCTAGAAGAAAATCCAATAGAAATCCTTTTAATTACTGCATTTGACAATAGATCAACAACCAACATCATGAAAGCTACAAAGGAAGATGCAGAATTGCAAGAACTAAAAGAAACAATAATCCAAGGATGGCCAGACCAAAAGTCACTAGTTCCTCTATCTTGCAGAAGATATTGGAATATAAAAGATGAACTTTCCATTCATGAAGACCTAGTTCTGAGGGGAACCAAAATAATAATACCAGAATCAATCAAAAAACAAGTTCTCAAACAGATACATGAAGGCCACCTAGGCATTAATGGTTGTACCAAAAGAGCCAAAGACTCCATTTATTGGGCAAGAATGTCCAAAGATATCTCTGACATGGTAGAAATTTGCAAGACATGCATAGCTACACAAAGAGACAAACAAAAACAACCCCTAATGCTAAAAGAAATTCCTGAGCTCCCATGGGAAATTGTCGCATCAGATATCTTTCAATTTGAAGGGAATGAATACATTGTGATTATAAACAGTTATTCTGTATTCATACTCTTTGAACCTATTAACACCATAAATTCAAAAGATACCATTGGATTTCTCAGAATAAACTTTAGCATACATGGAATTCCTAAAGTTCTGGAGACAGATAATGGAAGAAATTATGCTTCAAGAGAGTTTAATGAATTCAGCAACAAATGGAAGTTTAATCACAAGACTTCAAGTCCACATTACCCTAAATCAAATGGACTGGCTGAAAGAGCTGTGCAAATAGCAAAGAACATTCTTAGAAAATGCGAACAAAGTGGAGATGATATCCAGATTGCATTACTCAACTATAGAAATACTCCAAGAGAAGACTTGGGATCACCAGCACAAAGACTACTTTCAAGAAGAACAAAGACAATCTTGCCAATCAGCAAAGAATTGTTAAGACCTTGCATCCAAAAAGATGTCACTTTAAAGCTAAGAAGATCCAGAAACAAGCAGAAATTCTACTATGACAAAGGATCAAGAGACGAACCAACTTTCAAGATCGGACAAGAAGTTTATCTAAGAGAAAACAGAAGAAACTGGAAACCAGCCACAATAGTTCGAGAAGATGGTCCAAGGTCCTATACAGTCCAGAACAACAAAGGACTCTACAGAAGAAACCAATCACATATTACAACTAACCAATCCCAAAGAGACCATGAAAGCATCCTTGAGCAAGAACCCAGTGGAAGTGCTTGTTCAACTATGGAGCAAGATCAAGAAACTCAGCCTAAAGGTTCTGACAGGATGGAGCTGCAGTCGGAAACTGATAATCCAGCTGGAGAGGAGGAGACCAGAGAGGTGCGGAAGTTCACAAGAAGCGGTCGCCAGGTGAAGCCACCAAAAAGAATGGATTTATAAAAAAGGAGAGATGTAATATAGTTAATATCGTACTCGGCAACACAGTTGAGTTCAATATAGAATGTAAATAAAAGAACTAACGCTATCTAATACTAACAACAATCCTGTAAGTAAATAAATATATCTAATACCCCAATAAATAAATCTTATAATACGTTTGCTAATTATATTACGTAAACAAAGATTTTACAATAATTAATAGGCAAACCTGCAAAACTAGTGGTCCCTAAAATAAGATATCCAAATGTGACTTTTGTAGTGGCTATCAACAATTGAGCCCCTCAATGCACAGATTGATTAACTCCATAAATAATCGGGAAAAAAATGTTTAATTTTTGTTGAAAGTCTAAAAATCTATATGACATATAGATTTTTAGACTTTCATCAAAAATTAAACATTTTTTTCCCGATTATTTATGGAGTTAATCAATCTGTGCATTGAGGGGCTCAATTGTGGAATAATTAACCATAAAATAGTATTTGGTTCAACTTTTAAGGCCTCAAATATTGAAGAATTTATAAATCAAATAATGATTTAAATTTAAAATTACCAAGACCCTCGAGAATATTGCTTTTTTATGAATAATTCCCAAGAGTGTACAATAATAGAAATATAACATATTTAATTAAAGAAAATAGCTCTGAACTTCAATTTTCATCTCCCTATTCATTTATTATGACTCCCTTTGAGGCAAATTCTCAAAAAATATATACACCTATCCCCCGATTTACACTGGTAGATACGTTCCTGACGTGTAAATGGGGGGATAGGTGTACACAGAAATAAAAATAAAATGCATTGACAGGTTAAAATATGTAGTTAGCACATAAGCTCGGGATTCTTTGTGAGATGTGTACACAGCGCATGTGTTCAATCACAGTAGCATTTAGTATAGTGCGATAAATAAAAAAAAAAACTTATTTGGAAAACCGTGTAAATGCGAAAACGTGTAAAAAAAGTACCGTGTAAATGGGGGGATAGGTGTATATATATATTAATATCCGCCAAAAAATGGCTGATAACATCTTTACAATTTTCTTTTTTTTTTTTCATTATTATCCCATTGTATACAAGTTCATGAAGACTGAATTCATAGATGAAATTTACCATCTTGGTAGGGTTGATATATAGGTCCTGTCTTGAGGCTCACATGCATTCCAAGAGGTGGTCTGGTGAGGCCTCTTTGGTCCTCTAGATGGTGTATTGTGGGAAGCCTGGAAATACAGGTTGCTGCTTGTATCTGAAGGGACGCAATTTTAACATATTTTTATTGCCTGACTGTCCCTTTTCTTAGAAAGCCAACCTTTGAAGCTAGTTGTCACAATACCTATTACATTTTTGTACTCATTAGTGTCAAGGTTGTGGATTGAATAGGCTAGTATTTTTTTTCATCTAATAAAATTTATTAATAAAATTGTTGTGATAGAGAAAAGGGGAATAAATACATAAATACATATCTTCAATTTAAAAAAAATATATATATATATACACATAAATGAAACCAATGAAGGACTATTGGCTGATGGCCAAAAAAATAAATTTAAAGGAATAGAAAAAGGGACTTACTGTAGGGGGAAACCACCCACCAATGGCCGGCGGTACGGTAAGATGCTCTCTTCCTGCTAAGATCTAACTCCCACTTTTTTTTTTAAATTTGGGGCCATCTATTGGTTCAAACCATGCTGCGCCCCCTATGAGTGAACTCTGAGAGCCTTTTAATTTAAAAAAAGCTTAATATTATCAAGGTTTTATATTGAATATATATTATGTTCAATTTTTTTTTTAAACTATAAATTTTAATTTAAAAAAAAAACAGTAAGAGCAAAAGACAATTTCATGCCTGATGTCTTTGTTGGGTTCTGGGCCTTCCTCTCAGTTGAAGGTTGAGGCTGTTGGTGGTGGTGGGGGTTCACAGGCTCATCTATTGTCTGGTCATCACCAAGCTGCCTCCATCACTGAGTGGCTCTTGGCATCTCACTGAGGGACTCTTGTCATCAGGTGTAGCAGGTCACATGGGGTGTGCAGACAGTAGGAAGGGCAGGGAGGTCTATAGGCCTTTTTTAAAACAATTTTTTCTAGCCACACTTTCCAGCTCCCACACCAAGCTTGGTGTAGTCCCTCACACACACTTCCTGGTCAGTGGTGAGCTCCTGTAGCATGCCATCTCCTTGAAGGTGTCCATGGGGTTCTGGACCTGGAGTAGGGTTGGCTTGTAGTCCAGACTGCATACTACAGCAGTCAGTTGGCTGCCAGAATTGGTCCTCAGGGACTCATGCCTCCCCTGCCACAACACTCTCACATACAGGTGAATTCCTCTTCAATCATTAACATTGTTCCCCCTACAGCAGACATCCTTTCATTCCATTTAAATTTATTTAGACCACCAGCTAGCTATATAAAACCAATTACGTTATATTTGTCTTCCGCATCCTCAACATATCCTCAATAGCTCCAGGCTTTTGGTTCAGTGGTTCAATGATGGGATGTCGCCTCCTGTATTACAATTTCTTTAATTGACCATATCGAAAAGGGAATTTCTCATATCACAGAAACAAATTGACACAATCTTTAGAATAATGAAACTTTTTCAATATTTTAAAATTGCTTTATAGTCTTCTTTTAAAAGATTAAATAAAAAAGTCCATGTGTCTGAATTAAAATAAAAAAGATATATATATAAATCCAAAATGTGTAAATTAAAATTCTAAATGTCCTAATCCAGATCAGGTCTTATTTTCTTGCATCTTTAATCTATAATCCAAATTGTGCTTTATCATTTTTAATATCTAAATATAAATTTAAACTGTCTAATTAAAAGTTAAAAACCTATATTATTAAAAAAATCAATGCAAAAACATTTTACCTTGACTAAATAAAATTCACCTTAATAAAATTTAATAAATAAAATATTTGTGAATTATCATCTACAGACCTTCCCATGCTCTGTTGATAAGCCTTATACATACTGTCATAGAGAATATTTATTCAAATAATAAAAACAGATTTGAAGTTTTATTAGTGATTTTTTATTTACTACAAAGTGAATCACTTTGCTTACTTAGTAGTATTGAATGTAAATAAATCTTGAATGGGATAAATTTAAACACTTCTATGTTATCAATAAATTCTTAAATATTTATTTATTTTATTTTCAAATGACTCCTCCATCCTCTATACAATGACAATACTTTGTAATGCTATAATTTTTAAATAGAGGGGTCGGTGTAAGGCTGGTTAAACCGTTTGGTTATCGACCACTACGATCCAGGTTCGATTCCTGCATTGGACACTTTTTTTCTGTTTAAAAAAAAAATATGCTCCAATGGCCCCCGATTCTTGCAAAAGTCCAACCCTACCAGCGAGTGCAAGTAACCAAACGGGGCTCTGGCACATTTGTAAGTGCAACGTCGAACTGCTTTTAACATGTGTAGACATGTGCGGTGCTTACAGTAAAAGCAGTCTCTAACTACCCACTATGATTATCATGGTCTGTACCACGTGTACTAGGGATAAGAAAAAAAAAATTATGATAATAATCATAAATAAAGAGTGCATGTTGTGATTTAATCTATAAGATTGCATGATAACATGATTCTGACAAAAATACCATAAACCTATCAATTTTCAAATACACAAAAATATACATTTTGTTCAATAAATTGTGATGACAAATTATTTCAATGTAAAAAAAAGGCATTTAGGCCTAGAAAAAAGTTCCTGATTTGGTTTCAACTATCAACTGGTTTACAAATAGAAGAAAAATGTAACATTTGGTAAATAATAGGCTTAATGGGACTATATTGGATGTATTTCTATGATATTAAATTGAACTGTATCGCCTTTTGAATCTCTTGCCTCAGCGAATTTTCTTTTATTTATAATTTAATAGAAGGGGGATTATAGTGTTAATAATCTTAAGAGTTTTTAAAATTTAATTTTTAATTTAGTTTCTGAGATTTTGAAACTTTTTTTGTGAAATAGCAAAATATGGTCAAGGGCATTTTGCATCCTTTTTTAAAATATCTTTGTAATACAAGCTAAGAAGTCCAAATCCAAATAAATTAATAGTGTGTGACGTTTTGGTAACAGCATTATTCCCATCATCAGACAAAAGAATGAATATTAGAAATAATAAAATAAACTTTAGGTTTTTTCCTTTTTATTGTTGTTTTTCTTTGTCGCTTATTGTAACCACAATGCCTGGATACAGGCCTTATCTGTTTTTTTTTTTTACAGTAAATTATAGCTTTTTTTTGGCTATGTAGATAGCAATAAATTTAGGAATATTTGAGAATAAGATTTATTTTTTATTTTTTATGATAAACTTTAAACACATTTTGTTTTTAATAAACAACAGGGTATATTGATTATAATCAATTATAATTAATATATTATAATTGATTATAACCCAATATTCAATAATTATTGAATTACCAAAAAAAAAACGATTATCAGTATAAATTTCTTTATTTTGTGAGACTTTGTATGGAGCAATTTTCTTTACCTCCCAGAATTTTCATTTTGAAGTTATTTTTGTTAATTGTTCATGAGAGCAGTGCTTTTTTAATTTGAAGTTTAGTTTGAATACATGAGAATAGAGTAAATGAGAGATCAAATTTCAAGCCAACCAATTTTTTTATCTGGATGAATTGGCATTGGTAGGATAGGATCTTTTAACTTTTTAAATTTTTAAACACAAGGTAATAATCTACAATCCGATGTGTGCCTTATCATTTAAAAAAATTGTTAGGATCTTAATAGTTTGATCTACAATCAGGGATCAGTAACCTCATTGACAATTAGGTATGCCTGCTTAGGCAGAGTTTCTTCTTATCATGTGGAGGTATGAATTTTATTTAACTTTTTTTTATTCATGTCCAGTTTTTATCTGAACTATTTTTCAAGACTGGATTTTTGACCATGGATGAGATATATGAACTCAAACTAAGTTTCTCTTTAGGTGAAGAAAGCACTCATAAGTTTGTAGGAAATGTCATTTGCCATGTGTTCTGGGTTTGATATTGAGTCCCAAGATTCCTTTTATTCTGAAGGCTTTGGGAGCAGCTAATAGTATTTTGTATTGACGACATATAGATCTTCTCTGCCACCTGAAAAAGTTTCGAAGGTGTGAGAAGCTCTAGCTTCGGGCAGCTAGAATAAGACAGATAGCATAATTTCATGTAAACAAACAAGTACCTGAGTATAATTTTGTAATTATAGGTAGAGAGTAGAGGGTGTAAATTCTTGAATTCGCTGTGTTTGAAAGTTCATTATAAAAATTAAGGTAACTTTTTGTTTTTGTGGGCATTGTCGGTTAATTTTTATAGAATAAATACCTCAGTGTTGACTTCAAGCTTTTGTGAGGTTGAGTTTTTTTTTTATATGAAAAAGTTTTCTCCTATATATGTGGGCATGAGAGGCCAATAGGATCAGTAATTATTTAGGTAGACAAACCAGTCTAGCAGAATTCATTCAGGGTAAAAGTTTCATTTCAATTTTTGAATGATCAAATATTGGTTTAATTAATACTAAAATTAGTTTGTTATGGGATCTTAGTAGTTTAAAATTTAACATTCTGATTTTAAACTACCCTGCTAAAGATTAATAAAGAAGAACATTGGATTTTATATATGGTCTTTGCTCCTTCGGTATCTTTGTATATTTTAGGATTATTGTGGCTGTTTTTTTATGAAAAGGAGGATATATATTGGATATTTATTATTTACAAAAATTTCATTGGATGATTTCATGCATATATGTATGCTCTGAAATTTTAAAAATTGGATATAGCTTTTAGGGAGTGGCTTTTTAAAAGTTTGATATATATTATTTCTTAGTATATTTTCAACACTTCACACAAGCACCCAGAATGTATTTGAATGATAGTCTTTTGATATATGTCTATAGATTGACTTTTTTAGAGGGATCTTTGGTTTTGTAAAATGTGTATTTTTTATTTTAGAATGTTTTCTCACCTTGTGTCACTGGTTTTTGAAATTAATTTTCTTTCTGATGTATAAATGAATGTTTAGGCAGGGGAATTGTTAGCACACCTTTAAGACCTTTGTACAATAGTAACCCACTATTCACCCCAAACCTCATCTATTCATCCATGTCCTACCCCTCTTCTTCAAAGCTGCTAAGCTCTGTTGAATGTGATGGAGCTCAAAGCCTTCAGCCTTGACAGCACGGAGCCAGAGTCTAAGATAATTTCAAAGACCTCTTACCTGTGGTCGAATCTCATGACCTATGGTGGCTGATTTGACCACCCAAATACCCAGCCAGAGTCCAGCATGAACTCTAACTAAATACCTTATCCCAAACTCTCATTATGTCTGATAATATCACCATCTTTAGGAGGAACTCCAATGCCACCACGTGCCCTAAAACAATCCACAAGATGCTTAGGTCTCACCATGTACTTTTTTGAAGATTATATAATGAAATGTTGGTGGCACACATAAATGCCAAACCTGTCTGAGCTTCAAAGGGAATGCCTTCGAAAGTGGACGATAGGGGATGTCTAAATTGAACAATATTCCATAAACCAAATTTCTGGGGAATTCTCTGCTTTTCAATTAACCCAAATAAAAATTCCTTAAATGATTCACAAAAAATACTTATAAATAATATTAATATTTTCTATAAATACTTATATAAATAAAATGAATATATAATTTAAAAAAAAATTCTTTTAACCCTAATGGGATTGTCAAATTGAACTTATTTATTTCGGCTCTGAATATGTGTTTTTGTATTATCCAAGTCTCATTATATTTTTTCAAGCAGACCAGAAAAATTTTACTGAGTAAATTTTTTAGTTTGTTATTAATAATAAATTCATACACTTCATTAGGTCAATAAATTTATTGGTGAGATCACTTGTTTGATTTGGTATATTTGTGCTTATGATAGGAATCACAGGTAATAAAGAATCCAAGTCGGTGGATGAGAGGGTAACACGCTCGATTCCCGACAGTCATGAACCGGGATTAAATCCCGCGTTAAATTTTTTTTAATATGTGAATAACCTTCATATATTATTCATTGTTCAATTATCATGAACTAGGTTGCTCTTGCTGAGCGGTACCTATTTATGTGAATTTGAACCAGTAAAGAATCCATACAAGTTTAAAATTATTCCTGGTCATTAAATTTCAAAACCAAGAAGTTCCCAGTGTTTCTTTAACCAGAAGTATTTAATTCTGTTTTTCATACAAGCACACACTCACAAAGCCTTTATTAAGACACCAGACTCTTACATATTCTGCTCTCTCGCATTGCGGCTTGCAATGATATCCTCTCAATGATTAATCATCATCATGAAGTGGAGAAGAAGCAATAAAACCAAGTTTTTTCATATTTACTGCTTTATAAAAGTTGTATAGGAACCTAGAAATCATTTTGACTTTATGTTTTTACCAAATTTGCATATATTGAACAAAATGCTAATGAAAGCAAGAGTCTCATTCAAATAGATTCTTTTACATTCTAAGCTCAAAAAGAAAACATTCAAATTAGTTTCAAAGTATTGAGATGCATTTTGTTAAATTAATGAAATTTCTTAATATATTTTCCATTAAAATAAAAAAATAGATGAGAAAGTGGGTTGGGGAGAAGCTAAAAGCCGAAGATTATCCTAAATAAAAAAGGATTGAGTCAAATAAAATGAGGGAAAACACACAACAATAAGGATCAATAATTTATTTTCTTCAAAAAAAAAAATTACCAATCATTTAGATATTGATTCCTTTATTTAAAACCAAATCATATATTTTAGTTGAATTGTATATCCTTCTGAAGACATTTCAATTTGCAAAGAAGCCAGGAAAAAAGTGGTCAGAAAAATGAAGCAGGGTTGGAGGGTGGCCTACATGACTGTTCGCTGGTGCCAGCTGACATCCAACCAAAGTTGGTAATCGACTTGCCTGGCACGTAAAGAGTCAACATGGTGAATCATTTCAGCTAGGCCCATGTGATCCGTCTCTGGGATGTGTGCTAGTATGATTATCTCAAAAATGCTTTGTTTGGGAGTGACAATTAGCCATTGATTACCATGTTACATATGGCTTTTTTTACACAAAACTATTAATTATTTCAAATTATTCCATAAATCCTTTTTTGACATTTTTAATCTACCTCATTGCGCCTTTGATTATTTTTGTCAATGTTTAATATCCATGTTGCCGACTGAAATTTTACTAATCTTTCATCAGTTTTGTAGAATGAGTTACGAAACAAAGCATCAAGGGTGCTGTTCTTTCTCCCTGCTCTGTGCTCTATCTGAAAAATGTATATATTCAATTAGTTTTAGATTCCAACTCGTAAGCCTTGAACATGGTTTGCATACATTGGCTAAACATGCCAATACTTTGTGGTTTATTGCTATCTTGAAAGACCTACAAAAAATATATATATATTCTGCTTTTTTAACACCTAAGGTATCACCAAACATTCCAATTATGAAATTCTGTATTTACATTCGTGCTTAGATGTAGTTCTTGGTAAGCAATGTACAGGGTGTAGAAAAACTATCTTCATTATTACAACTCATCAGATCATCCATATGGATTTCTATTCTTGCCTCTGAGTTAAAGTGAGCTTGAATCAATTTTACCATTAACTTCTTTTTTATGTAGTTCGAAAGCCTGTCCTATTATAACATTTTCTGTGTTAAAAACACATTGGCAATTTATTTATCCTTTTGAAGTTTCTTATAAAATAGTGCTAGTAGAAGAAAAATCCAAAAATGAATGAACCTGTTTAAAATTTTTCAGAATCAGGAACTCTTTGAATGCTTTGATCTCATCTATTGATTATAAACACAAGGTAATAAGACAAAATCTAATCTATTGATGATTACATCACATTTTTTTATACCATGTTTTCCATCTTAGCTAGAGGGATAGATGGAACTCATGACACAGCAATCATTTCAAACACTAACTGATTGTGAGATATTATGACAGCAGATGAAGTATCTGGTTGTCCCTCATTTCACAGCTTCAGTCTGGCCTCTTTATTTTATTTTGCTTATCCCTGGTACACGTGGTACAGGCCATGATAATCATGGTGGATAGAAGTAGGCAACTGCTTTTACTGTAAGTGCAACACACGTCTACACACGTGAAAAGCAATTTGACTTTGCACTTACAAAGCCTCTTTATTGAATGTCCAGAGTCACGCATATGGTTCTTGTTCTGCTGTAAATCTGTTACTTCTCTGTCAGTAGTTAATGAAGATGCTAATTTGTGGATATCCCGACCTTTTTAAAGTTGCATTCAGTGTGTGAGGCTAGGTTTACATGGCATCTACATCACATATCTTCTTCTTTTTTATCTCCACTCAATCACACTAAGGTATCATGCTTGTAAAGCTTGAGACTTTTGATTGGGTTTTCCCAGGGAAGAGTAGAGCTCATCAATGGATGAGGGTAAAGTAAATGCGTCTGCCTTTGTCATTAAGTCTGGGAGCACAACTCAATGGCAAGGCAGACTTAGCTCCAAAAGAAATGGCCGCCTCTGACATGAGGAACAAACGCCATGTGCAGCCGCTCCTAACATGTAATACAAACATTGCTCATCCTGTATCCCTGGATCAGGAGCCCTTACAGGGTACTATCAGCACATCACATATTGTGAAAGAAAGGAATGAGAAGTTAATTTAACAGAGATTTTATATGAAGCTGATTAATTAGGACTTTAAGAGTCCTGTACATTGCTGTCAATTCTGAAAGAAAGGTAGTGGGCTTGAGAACTAATTTCATAGGTAAATCACCACCATCCACTTGGAGAGAAGGACATCAGCTACTTGGATACACCTTGTTAAAACTGATAGTCTATTCACGTCGTCAGTTGGTTGACGCCTTAACATGACTGATGGCGCTGACTGCACCCTAATACTCTGTATAATGACTCTGTAAGAGTGTCTCCATTACAAGATACACACTTAGATAATCTATGACGATGCACTAGCGCGCCATCTGTTATCAAATTACAAAACTATTTTAGACGCGTAATATTCTTTTTAAAATAAAACAATTTCTACTGCCCTTACTGCAATGGAAAAAATGAGCCAGGCCCTCCCTTTAATTTTTCCATTGCAGTAAGGGCAGTAGAAAATATTTTATTTTATAAAGAAAATTACACATCTAAAATAGTTTCGTAATCTAATATATGATTAGCTTTCCATTGGGGATACATCTCATCATTGCAATATATATGCATACATCAATTTTTATAATATAGATTATCAGTATTATAATCATACAATACTGAAACAACTGATGGATTTGGAAACAAAAGCAACTACTTTCATAATCTAAAACACTAGTTTTAAACCCAATTTTCCGACTATGGTATCCCAAGATAGCTCATGTGGACTATTAGCGTTTATTTTTACAAAAATGTGAACAGGGGCATCAAAAATGTGTTGCATTTACTATTTTTCTTAGTTTTAAGTTGTATATTTATATATATATTCATTCAGATATCTTCCAAAATGAATATTAATTATGTGGACTTCTGATATAATTTGTGTTGTCTCTCGAGTCAGGATGATTTGAAGAATTACACACTAGTCCAAACAGGGAGGTAGTCAGGTTTTCTCTTTATTGACAAAACACTTGATTCAAACAACAAACAATTACAATAGATGGACTTGTCTCCAACCTTCGTCTTCAGAAGGATCTTTGGGGCCGTCTCCTACAACACCAGGCTAAGTTCACTCAGGCAGACTTATGGCACCTCTGCCAACGACCAAATGCTATTCTTTCTTGTCATCTGACCTAGCCCAGACTGTCTGCACTAACACTCTCTGGAATACTTTAAATCATTACATCCTGTGGGGGAGGATCTCCTTAAAACTTTTTCTTTAATAAATTGCCCATGGTTCTTGGCTCTCTTCTTCGAAGGGTAACCTCATTCAATGCTTCATTCTGTAATATAAGAATAGAGTTGCTGTGAGGTGTCAACATATATTACTTAAGAGCAATAAAGCTTTTGAGTAATATAAAATTTAATCACATTTAATATATAAAACATCAATTCGTATTTGATCCTCACACTTGTCAGGCTTTTCATTAACATGTATAAGTGAATGCTTTTTAAGATTACTTTTCTGTCTTGTTCTATAGTCACAATGTTCACATTTGAAGGGCTTTTCTCCTGTGTGAATAAGTGAATGACGATTAAGTGTACCTTTGTGACTTGCTCGATAGTTACAAAAATCGCATTTGAAGGGCTTTTCCCCAGTATGTGTCATCAAATGTTGAGTAAGTTTGCTTTTATCTGATGCTTTATAGTCACAATGTTCACATTTAAACTGTTCTTCACCTTTGTGTTTGAGTATATGACTTTTAAGGTGACCTTTGTCATTAGTTCTGTAGTCACAATATTCACATTCAAAAGGCTTTTCACCCGTGTGAATATGCACATGACGCTTAAGTGTAGATAAGAGGCTTGTTTTATATTCACAATATTGACATTTAAAAGGCTTTTCACCTGTATGTGTCATCAAATGTCGATTAATTTTGCTTTTTGATATTACTCTAAATTCACAAAACTCACATTTGAAGTACGATTTGTCTCTGTGTATAAGAGCATGCTTTTTGAAGTCAACTTCAATAATTGTTCTGAAGTTACAATATTCACATTCAAAGTAGCTTTCTCCTGTGTGTGTCACCAAAAGCTGATTAAGATGGTCTTTTCTTTCAGAGTCACATTTGTTTGGCATATTTCCAACAAATTTTGGTGGATGTTTTTCAGATTGACTATCACTTTTGTTGTTTACATTAAGAGGTTGTTGACCTATCAAAATATCTGTATCCAAGTGAGAAGGCAAATGATTTTCGATTTCAGATTTGATCGATTGATCTTCAAGGTTTTTAGATTTGACATTGTGATTGCTTGTTGAAATATTTTCTCCACAATCAGATTGGGGTTTGTACATATTGATAGCACTGGTCTCAATTTTTAAAATGAATATGGTTGTGTCTTTATGAGAAAAACTCCCCTTTCACCATCTGCAAAATAAAAAAAAATGTCAACTACATATTAAACTATTAAAAATAAAGAAGGCATTTCCTGACCATGAGCACATGTGCTTTTTAGATGGCTGAGTGCCATCTAGTGGAAAGGAAATTGGGTTGGCCAAATATCAGAACAAGTTAAATAAACGTTTAGTTTATTTTTGCTCCACTAGATGCCGCTCTGCACATGTGCTCGTGGTCAGGAAATGCCTTCCTTATTTTTAATATCAACACCTGACCCACTTATCTTTTATTTTTTTCTACTGTTTTTTCATATTAAACTATATATTTTGAAAATCAAAAACAATTTTTTGTCCGTTATGAAAATAACAAAAAAATATATACAACAACAACAACAAAAGCCTTTATTTAGGGCATTCCGCCCCATACAGGATTCGCCGTATTTACACGTCAACAAGAGGAGAGGGAAGAGGAAACATTTACAACAAAATAAGGTTTGTCTCACATTCAGTTATGTATTTACAGATAGTTCATCCTCCAGTATCCTTTGCCCTGCATTCTTTCTCATGCGCCCAGCTTCTGTGCAGAACCTAAAGTATCTAACAATCAGTAATTCATCATTCAGAGCTGAAGAGAGAAGTTGACATATGCGATGGTATCTAAATTGACCAGTTAGGGCTTGGGAAAATTTCAGTACGTTTTTCTGTTAAGAGAGGGCATTGGAAGAAATAGTGAACCAAATTATCATCCATGAGATCCTTACAAAGTAAACAGTTCCGGCCATTTTCTTTCCAGAAGTCTTTTGTTTCTTCCCTGAAAAATTGCTATAAAACTCTATGTTGTGCAACTAGTCTTTTGTTGGGAAGCGAGATATTCAATCGTAGGTACTCCTCTGTCATGAATGATTCACTCAAAAATTTGTAGTGAGCAAAGTGGGTTGAATCAGTGATTCTCATCTGATCGTTTTGTATTAGTTGGTCTGTGGTGGTTCTAATTATGCCTGGCAGTTCTTTCTGTATGGCTAAGTAGTCTTCGCAGCCCTTAAGAAAGGAATATCCCTTAGAGTCTAGAATTTTTATTAAATTTTGAGTAAAACTGTTTTCTATTTCCTTTTTCGCGGTGACTTTCCAGAGATAGTTTAAGCAAGCATGTGGTAATCTGCTCGTCTCCATTTTTAAAATCCTGACCCAAAACTTTAATGTGAGTTTTACAGCATTAAGTTCAGGTGATATTCTTCCACATTCTCTTCTGAGGATATATCCTGGTGTGAAGTTTGGTAAGTCTAAGAGACGACGAAGAAATGCATCTTGGGTATTATTGACTGTCTTCAGCTGGTTAATTGCCCACATTGGTGCCGCATATAGTAACTTAGGAAGAACAATAGTGTCAAGAAGTTTCATCACTGAGGTAAAGGACTTTATTCGCGCCTTTGTAAGGATTCTCCAAAGTGCATTAATTGCATTCAGTGCTTTGTTTCTAAAGTATTGGGAAGCATATTGGGTCGATATTTTTGTAGTCAGAGGGTAACCCAGATATGTATACTTAGCTACTATTGTCAGGGGTTGCTGACCCCAAAACCATGTCTCGGAACGAGCTGTTCTTCCACCGTTTCTAAACACCATTATTTTAGATTTATTTTGGTTTAACGTTAGGCAGTTCTCTTCTAAGTACTTTTTAAGTAAGTTAATCTTCAATTGCAAATTTATTTTCGATTCTCCTAAGATCACTATGTCGTCTGCATACAGTAAAAGGTGTATAGTTCCATAATTCTCAAGATTTATGCCTGGCAATTCTGATTCATCGAACAGGGGTACCAGATCGTTTAGGAAGAGAATGAATAAATAAGGTGACAACGGCTCCCCCTGCAATACTCCCGCTTGTATTTTGATAGCCTCCGTGAAGGAACCCCGCCATCTGACTGTTGCCGTCATTTGGGTATAATAGTTCTTAATTAGTTTAATAAATCGACAGCTCAGACCATTTAATGCTAATTTTTTCCAAAGTAGATGGTGCGGCACAGTATAAAAGGCCTTCCTTAGGTCAATGAAGAAGGCATATAACTTTCCCCTTCTACGGCTAAGGGTCATTTGAATTAATGATACGAGCGTGAAAATGTGGTCCTGACAAGAGTAGCCTTTTCTAAAACCAGCCTGATTTTCTGCCAAAATTGACTTTCTCTCCATCCAATCATTCAATCTTGTCTTCAAGATAGATGTAAATAATTTCGATAGGTTAGAAATCAGGGATATTCCTCTGTAATTTGACGGGTTGTCCGGATCTCCGTTTTTAAATATTGGGTGGATTATCGTTTTTGTCCATTGTTGTGGAACTTGGGCTGTCCCTAATATTTTATTAAATAAGTTCCCGAGATAAATTGTATGTTCTTCTAATAAATATTTAATTGCTTCGTTAGGAATTTCATCAAGTCCTGTAGCCTTATTTTTACCCAATTTGGAAATTTCCGTGGTGACCTCAGTTAGAGATATTGCACAATCTAATTCGGGGTCAATGTCCAATATCTCAAGTGGCAACTGTACAACTTTTGTTAAATTTGAACCAAGTAACTCCCGATAGAAGACCTGCCAGTCTGCAATAGAAATTTCACCTTGTAGGTTATTCCTATATTTAAGTGATTTAATAGTCTTCCAAATTGGGAAGGATCTTTTACATTACTGAGAATAACTTGAATTTTGTCAGTATATTCCCTTTTTTTGAGCTTTAGGATAGCTGAATATTTCTTCTTACTCGACAAGTATGCAATTTTATCGGCCGAGATATTATGTTTTACGTCTAATTTAAGATTTTGTTTCATTTCCTTTTTAGCCAAATAACAGTCTTTGTCGAACCATGGCTTAGATTTTATATTTTTTGTTTTTGCCTCCATCCGCGTCCCCGAGCGTAACATTGATGTTTGAATTAAACCAGTAAAATCCTCAGCCTGAGTATCAATTGTGGAGTCAGCTGGATATTCGGGAGTTAATTCTTTTAAAGTTTCTATATATGTTGGGATTTTATCTACTGACCAGGAAAATTTAATCTTGGCACTAGGCTCCATGTAACAATTTTCAGTTTTATTATTTGGGCCGATAAACTTTAAAATTATTGGTAAGTGATCCGAATATGGCATACAACCAATTTCAAAATCTGCTATGTGTTCAAGCACCGCAGGTGAGACAATCACCAGATCTAACACAGAAGAGCCTCTTCCGGAGATGAATGTAAATTTACCACTTTTATCATTAATGGATCTACCATTTATTATAGTTAAGTAATTTTTATCAAGAAGTCAATAAATATTTCTGCTTTGGCAGATTTTGTTAGATCACAGGAATTTCGGGTAGTTGAAATAAGGTTTGAAGTATCTATCAAATTATGGTAACCCCCCAGATTGCCAATACGGACATTCAGGTCGCCGACCAGTATTATTTCAAACCCGTTATATATCTTATTTTCCATCAAATAAAATAGTTGTCCAAGGTTTGTAGCATGCGTATCGTTTGGGGGTAGATATACGAATATTACACAGATCGCTGGTGAGTCATTGTCTAAACTTGGATTGAGTGTGACTGCAATCCAAGAGGTTTCGATTTCAACATTGTCAATTTGGGACTGTAGTTTTTTATTTATGCCAAGAATTATACCTCCGGAGCTTCTCCCTTTATCTGTTGACTTTACAGCAGGTGATTGATACATTCCGAAGTTCGCCAGGTTCAAGTCGATATTGAAGTGGCACCAAGTTTCTGTAAGCGCGAACATCTCAAATTGTTTCAAATATTCGAACAGTGGAAAGAGAGAATTTATCCTAAAAAAGCCGTTTATATTCCAATACATGAATCGTTCGTTTTTAGCTATGTCAACCATTGGTTTTATTTTTTCGATCTTAATTTTATTATGTTTCAGATTTGTGCTCTTAAGTTGACTTTCTTTAATAGTATGAGTCTTGCTATGTGAAATATGAGGAGTTCCTGTGAGTTGAGTTTTGTTTCTAGATTGTACATCTTCATTTGTATGTATTTTATTGCCAGAATATTTACATCTATTTACAGAGATCCGCGGGTGTGCCTCTAGCTATATTGGTTCTCCTTTGGCATTCACCACCTGTCCCTCCACTACCATGTAGTTGATGCCGTTTAGGAGAAGTTTATTATCCCTCAACTTCGATCCTATACCTTTCTTGTAAAGTTCCTTTCTCTTTTCTATCAAAATTTTTCTCTGCTCTCTAAACTGGGGGCTGTAATCCCTGCTCATAAAAATATTGAGTATTCGAAGTTTGGATAAGTTCTTTAGGAGACTTATTCTGGACTCGTGATAAGGAACTTCAATCAGAATAGGCGCCTTTGGTCCCCTGCCCAGGCGATGACATTCGGCAATTACCACATCATCAGTAATCTGCATATCTTCCGCCATTAACTTCCTGACCTTTTGTAGCAGCAGTTCCCGACTGTCAGTCTCTGCTGATTCGATGCCATATATTATTAAGTTGTTACAAAAAAATATATATATTCAGAGTGTTACTATTCAAGAATAAAATAGAATATACATAGTTGCACTGTCACTTTTATATTTTTATAATATAATAAAATAATATAATAGGTACAAGATATATATATATATAACCCAGAGGTTCCTGGAGCACATTGTCAACTACTCACAGTTGTGTTTTCAAATAACAGAAATCCCTGTTTGAAGGTATATTTATATATATTATAAAGATAACGCGTTTAAAAAAATAATAATAAAAATGGAAAACTGTTTAAAAAATGTAAAGATATCAACTGATAAAACTATTGACGGAAGCCCCGCCCTTCCTGATGGCATTAGCCAATCGTGTTTTGTTTACATCGCTCACTTTCGTGATATGGAACAATTGGTTTTATAATTTAGGAAAATAATCATGAAAGAGAGGTCTGCAATGACATGATAACTTATAACGAGAAAGGAGACACATAAATTTGAGAAAAAAAAATTGGCGTCAAAATATTTTCAACTTACATGAAGATTATAAACAAAATATATTAAAAATACGCGCTGATTTCCTTATATAAATTTAATTTCAATAAAGTAAAATGACTAAGAAAATGTGATTTTAACATAATACAATTTCTTTGATAAGCAAACAATAGTTAGAATATGTGTTTGTAATAAAAACAAATAATAAAAAATGATAATAATAATAATACAAAGTGCAGTGTGCCCAGTTATTTATGGTAGTCATTCAGTGAGACACTGTATCAATTATTCAAATATAGGTTTTTAAACCCCCCCCCCCCCCCCCCTTTAATTAAACCTTGTTAATTTATTTTAGGAAATTTTCAATTTTATTTAGAGACTTTTCAAATTTTAATATAAACATTTAAAATTTTAATTCGAACATTTTAAATTTTAATTTAAACATTTTAATTTTTAATTCAGACATTTTAATTGATACACATGGACTTTTATATAATACTAGCCGAATGACCCGGGCAACGCCCGGGTTTTACCCGATTAAATGTTTTTATTCAAATACTATTCTAACAATTATAAATTGGCGCCGTGGATGTCCCGTTCCAAACTTTGTTTCTGAGAAGCGATATTTTTATAGAGAGATAATCTGGCTTCGCGTCTTCTGCTCGAATGAATGTTTTTCTGCAAAAATTTTGTACCTGCATATTAAAAAAGAACTGGCTTTACCGTGGTCTCTGCTTTTTGGAAATTTTCCTCCATATAATTTTGTATTTGATAATCAAACCTTATACAGCAATATTGTCATCATCATTTTCTGACTAAAAAACAACTATTTTTGCCCAGAACATATCAATATAAATTTTTCAATTTTTCGATTTAAATTTTTATAGAGGGATAATCTGGCTTTGCGTCTTCTGCTTTAATGAATGTTTTTCTGCAAAAATTTTGTACCTGCATATTAAAAATGAACTGGCTTTACCCATGGTCTCTGCTTTTTAGAAATTTTCCTCCATATAATTTTGTATTTGATAATCAAACCTGATACAACAATATTGTCATCATCATTTTCTGACTAAAAAACAACTATTTTTGCCCAGAACCTATCAATTTAAATTTTTCTTGGCTAAAAATCTGATAAATATCTCTTCCAGATCTTTCTCTATGTCCTGTTAAAACACGTTTTACATGTCTATTAGGTCAGCTGATATTACTTCCCATCTTCACCGCTAGAGGCGCTGCTTGCGAGCGAAAGGGCAAATTTGCAACGAAATTTGCAAATAACTCAAGAATATTAGGGATAGAGACCTGAAATTTTCGCAAAAAGTTTTTCCAGATTCTACTATATAAACTGTTAAAATTTCAGTCAGATTAGTTACGTATTGTGGACGTGTATAGCCGACATAGGAACAAACACACATACATATATACATACTGTGCAGAAATGTAGGGTAGTCGGTTCACAAGACACTGAAGCGAAATTCGGTAGAAGAATTCGCTGTGATGATTCTTTGTGGGCTGTTGCAAGGATTTAAAAAAGATCACTAAATAGCAGAAAGGAGGGGGTAAAAATCTCCTTCTAACTAATTTTATTTAATACATATTAAGAGGACAGAGGAAAACACGCGACTGGCGGGTATCAGGCCAAGCCGTGTTCTGATGTTTATGTTGGCGGCTCCTTTGATGCAGGCAGACGCCGCCGTGTTTACAGTCGACACTTGAGCTCGTCTGGGCTGGATCTGTCTGGATCTCCACCATTCCACACACACTCCCACCTGTTTTTATCTAGGCACACAGAAAAACACAAATAATCGTCCAATCGGTTGGGTTTACAAATAGTTCTTCCCGATCTAGTCTGTATTTTTGCAGTTTTCTCTTTATCGTTCAGCAAACGCGAAGAAGCTGCTGTTGATGATATTTCCAAGGGATATATTTTCTGAATAGGTCTTAGGAAGGTTCCTACTGCGGTTTTCACCTTCACTAATCTATTCACTCCATCTCTTCCAAATAATATCTCCTCGATCACCGCTAATGGCCAGAAGTTACGCTTTTTATTGTCCATACCAACTAGGACAACATCCCCAACCTGGAGTTTTGGATTGTAAATGCGTCTGTTTCTCTGGACCAGGAGGGACAAATATTCCTTCCTGAATCGTGATTTCAACTCCTCCCTCAGCTTGCTCAAATAGCGCAGTTTCTGTGTCGTTGGATTAGATCCCATATTCTGGCACTCGGGAAACTCGACATCTGTCTGTTCTTGTAGAAACATGGAAGGTGATATAGTCACAAGATCATTCGGATCGTCGCTGACATAAGTCATGGGCCTTCCATTCATCACTGCCTCTGCATGACACAGCAGGGTCATCAATTGTTGATATGCTAATGTTGATGTTCCAAGCATTCTTTTTAGTATGTCTTTGAGGGAACGAATCAATCTCTCCCACCAACCACCCCACCAGGCAGCAGTGGGCGGGATGAATTTCCATTCAATACGCTTCACTTTCCCGTCGTTAGAAACGCGTTCCCAGTCAATCTTTTTAAAGAAGTTATTGGCTCCTACAAAATTTGTTCCGTTGTCGCTGAAGATGGTGGATGGACGTCCTCGTCTCTTGATGAATCTCTCCAGGGCCATTAGGAAATCTTCTGTGCTGAGAGATATTACCAGTTCCAAATGTACACAGCGGTACACAGCACAGGTGAAGAGAACAACCCAGGTCTTGGTCTGATCTTTCAGATAGAGCGGGCCCGCCAGATCAATCCCTACCACCTCGAATACCTTGGCGTTATGTACTCGAGTGGCAGGTAATGGAGCGTCTTCCACCACAACGGGTTTAGCGGAGAAGCGGCGACATGTGACACATCTTCTCACTATTTTCTTAATGGTCTGTCTCGCTTTTACTATCCAATATTTTTCCCGAAGTTTGTTCATCAAAAATTGTACACCAGCGTGGCAATTCTCAACGTGTGAATCACATATCATTTGTTCAATCAACGGATGAGTCCCATGTAATAGTACTGGCAAACGGAAGCCATATTCGTCGCTGCTGTAAATCAATTTTGTTTTCACACGCAGGATTCCTTCTACTTCACATACCTTCAGACCAGGTATAGAGTGGCTAGAGAAACACTCGGCCTGAACTAATTTCAAAAGCGCCAGCTCCGCTTCATCGATCTCCTTCACAGAAAGTTCGCCCTTTACTTTCGTTGAAGATCGGAGGTTGTTGATGAACCTTCTAATCCACGCCATCATCCGCACATTTTTTATGAACGAGGAGAAATATTTCATGTACCAATGATCGGTACTCTTAACTGTTGTCACAACAGCAATTTTCTTTCTTTCCGCACAGATTTCTTCTTCATTCAGGTCTTTATACCTGGAAGGCCAAAATTCTTCGGAGAGTTTTAACCAGGAAGGGCCCTCCCACCATCTAGACTGTATCAGTCGGGATAGGCTGCATCCTCTGGAGGGTAAATCAGCTGGATTGCACTCGCTAGGAACATATCTCCAATTTCCAGGATCACTAAGTCTGCATATCTCCTTCACGCGATTCCCGACAAAGGTACCCCACTGATCATCGCGTTTTATCCAAGCGAGGGCTGTTGTGGCATCAGACCAGAATACATTTTTGATATCTTTTAACTCTAGAGCTTTAAAGATCATCTTGTTTAATCGTGCTCCTACAACACAGGCTAAAAGTTCAAGTCTTGGTATCGTAGGTCTCTTGAGAGGAGCGACTCGAGACTTAGCCGCCATCATATGCACTTCAACTTTGTCACCAACCCGAGTCCGAAGGAAGACCACAGCAGCATAAGCTTCACTACTAGCATCAACAAACGTGTGTATCTGCCAGTCCTTCTGCGGTACCATCAATGGATTGAAATTCCTAGGAATTGCCATGCCTTTGTGCAGCTGAAGGTCGTCGAACCATAGGCTTAGTTCATCCTTGTAGTGACGGTCCAATTCATCGTCCCATGCCAACTTTAGAGTCCAAGCTTTTTGCAATAGAATTTTAGGCTTTATTAATATTGGACTCAGAAATCCAATAGGGTCATATATCTGAGCTAAGCAGGACAGGATACTCCTTTTGGTTATCTTGGGGGGTATGGCTACGGGAATTTCACATGACAAACAATCTTCCCTTTTATCCCAACATATACCAAGCACTTTAGATATCTCTGCTCTTTCAAAGGGGTAAGTATCGGAGGCCACGTCCAGGCTATGCTCCCAACGGCTTAGCTCCAACCTAGCATTATCCATGATGGACGTTGCGGTCAATTTGAGATCTTGTAACTCTTCAAAAGAGTTCACGCTTGTGACTAAATTGTCCACATAAAAGGATTTCTGCAACCTCTGAGCTAACGGTTTATGTTCAAGTCGAACATTAGACAGGTGGTATTCTATTACTGCCCCCAAAATGAAAGGACTACAGTTAACGCCGAAAACGACACGTCTATGTCGGAATACTTCTGTCTTTTCTCCATTTTGGGAATACCACAGAAAACGCAGGTAATCTCTGTCCCTTTCATTTACCTCAATCTGAAGAAACGCTTTCTTAATGTCTGCTACGACACCAAACTTGCCATTTCTAAACCTTAGCATAAGGTTGGGAATCATCTCTATGAGGTTAGGTCCCTTTTCAAGACAGTCATTTAAAGATGGGGATCTATAGACCTTGCTAGAAGCATCAAAGACAGGCCTGATAGGCGTGGTCCCACTGGAGAGTTTCACCACAGGACGATGAGGCAGGTAGAAGGCCTCAGCGTCGTGTTGTTCAGCTGGGACTTTCTCAATTATCCCATCATCCAACCAGCCTCGGAAAATATCATCATAGTCCTCATAAAGATTCAAAGAGATTAATTTCTTAGTCGTCTGTTCTAATCTCTTCATAGCAACCTCCCTGTTGTCCGCGATTTTAGCTTTCTCTACAGTCCACGGGAGGGAAACAACATATCTTCAGAGACAGAATGTTGGACTGTTTTTAGAAAATGTCGACGCGCCAGTGCGTCTCTCTGATCTCTCTGTTTAACCTCAATAGGATCCATAATGCCAAGAACATCGAGATTCCACAGATTGGTTATACTGCTCTCCGAAATTGTCATCGTTGTGACATGATGAGCGAGTGAAACGTCACTACCTGGCTGACATTCTCCCATTAAAGTCCATCCGAAACGCGTCTGGGACGCAGTCAAGCCATTTGACAACACACAAGATTTCATCATGAAAATAGATCCCAATACATCGCATCCTAGAAGTATTTCAATTTCCATGTCATCCTTTCCAATATCAGGAACCCAGATTCTGCGGGCTTTGAGCTCTTTCAGCCATGGCCCGCGGCTCAATCTTGGTAGGCTACCACAGATTTTTTGTTGGTCAAGAAGCTTCGCAACCATCTTAAAATTCCCCGATGCATGACCCAAATTGACTCTGTATTCTTGGTGGACACTTTCACTAGTATGACCTCCAAACACCACATGTTCAAGTGATTCCTGGCCAATGGGAGATAGTCCGAGATCCTGGGCAGTTTTAGACAAAATATAGGATCGTTGGGAACCTGTGTCAAGGAGGGCACGCACTACTTTCGCCGAAGTCGCACCTTCGACTTTAATCTTCAGAGTCTGTAGCAAAATCAGAGACGAAGCGCTAAGACCAGAGAATGAAACTCCGTTTTCAACTGTAGGAGAAGCGTCACAGTCTTCCACCTGTTCCTTGTCTTCATCCGCTGACTCTCGTGCAGGAGCATTAAGAGGGCATAAAATATCAAGGTGCTTCTTCTTACATCGATTACATTCATTTATGCGCCTTCTACAATTAGAAGAGATATGACCTGGTTGGAGGCAGGAGAAACAACATTTAGCGTTTTTAATACGCTCTCTTCTTTCTTTAATGCTCATTCTGCGCGCAGCAAGACATTCTGTGTTTTTATGATCTTTATTACAAAAGATGCAATTCTGGGCACGTCCAGCAAAGAGTCCAGAAGCCGTAGGTATCTTAGCAGGATGTGATTGTCTGCCCATGTTTCTATCTTGTTTCAGAGATCTAAGTCCAAACTTGGATCCAGCTAAGGCTCTGTCTTGTTCTGCTGCAGCTTCCTTTTGGAGAAACTCCATAATTAGGTCAACTCTAGTTTGAGTCGAATCATTGGCATCAATCTTGACATCATGGAGGGGGCTTCTTTGCCAAGCCTTCATGAGTTCCTCTGAGAGACATGCCTCAATCATTGGAAATATAAATACAGACATCTGTCTGGCCTCAATCTTTAAGGATTCCAATGCTCTCAAATGAGTCACCAACTCATCATAAAATGAAGTCACCTTCAACTGTTGTTTGGAGGAGCAGGCGATCATAAGGCGGATAAGGTCCCTGACATAGACCTGTTGCAACAGTTCAGGCCTTCCAAATCTTTCTGTCAAAGTTTCTATAACTTTGGGGTAATTCTCGGCAGTCAGGGGGTAACTATCAACCAGTTTACTAGCTCTGGTTCCCGGCGACATAGATTGCACAAGATATTGAAACTTGTCGCTGTCTTCTAAAGTAGGATCGACATGTATCTTGTTGAACTGTGCCCACTATCCCAACCAATCTTTTATTTCTCCTGTAAACTTCTTTAATTCTATCTTGGGTAGTTTTACAGTTCTATGGTGTGAGCTAGAAGCGAAGCTCACTTCACTGGTCGTGGGACTGGATGCAGTGATCCTGGGTTCAACAAGAGCGAGACATTTTTTATATATCCTCTTATATCTCTGGGTATATTGCAAGGCTTCCTCATCGTCTTGCTCTAGTTCCTCTTCGCTAACGTCTGAAGTTAGCATGAAGTCTCTTATCTTGCCTTGGATCACAAGAAGCTCACTGTGAGTTTCTTCAATTATCTCTCTATTACATTCAATGTCCTCTACAAGTATCGGTGGAGTACCTGACAGAAACTCTTCTGTCGTCTTCAAGCAGCGAGTTAGTCGCTTTCTAAGTACATTTCTATGTCTTTTTAAAATTTCCATTTTTCAAAAAAACACTATAAACAGAGGGTAAAACAAAAGGTACTTATCTTAAGTCTTGAACTTGTACTCCGCCGTTAATCCACTTGATCTTGCCTTGTCAGAAGCCCACCCGCGGGGACGCCACTTTGTGCAGAAATGTAGGGTAGTCGATTCACAAGACACTGAAGCGAAATTCGGTAGAAGAATTCGCTGTGATGATACTTTGTGGGCTGTTGCAAGGATTTAAAAAAGATCACTAAATAGCAGAAAGGAGGGGGTAAAAATCTCCTTCTAACTAATTTTATTTAATACATATTAAAAGGACATCTTAGGAGCAGTGGCCACCCAGACCTTTCGGTCCATAAACCGGCATGCGAAGGCATACCCATTGCTGATATCCAGATCACACAGCCAAAAAGAATGATGCATTCTCCATGCACCGAGCGGCCACTGGTAGGCCCCTCGCGCCCGCCATTATGGTCTGGCTCCATGGGGTTGACCATTCACCCACAGGCGTCACCGAGAGTTCTTTGGCAAGGTTGCTGACCGAGCCCTCTCGTTCGGACTTAGTTAAACCCGTCCTACGCTCCAATAGGACTCCCCCCCCTTTAGCCCTCGAACCCTTAGTTCCCAGTACTCCCTGAATCTGCCGTCGAATCAAGGACCTCTGAGGTTCTGAGGTTGACGCGGGGAAACCGACGCGGAGGCGGGGGGGGTGGTACTGCTGTGTGCACCCCTTGGTTTTTCAACACCAGGCCTAGCCCTGGTGCAATTTTCGCGCACGGCAAGGACGCTCCCAATGGCGCACACACAGAGCGAAGACCCTTAGAGTTTTGAGACTCGTGCGTCTTACGCCGGCTAACCAAGGGTCGAAGCTAGCTTACAGCTTCACCAACTCCGGCTAGTGGAATTCCGACGAAAGGCAAACACGCGGAGTCGCCTCCACTCCACTCCTCTCTAGAGTGAGTTAAGAGGGTGGGAAAACTTCTTTCCCCACATATATTAAAAGGACAGAGGAAAACACGCGACTGGCGGGTATCAGGCCAAGCCGTGTTCTGATGTTTATGTTGGCGGCTCCTTTGATGCAGGCAGACGCCGCCATGTTTACAGTCGACACTTGAGCTCGTCTGGGCTGGATCTGTCTGGATCTCCACCATTCCACACACATACACTGACTTTTATATATATATAGGGATTCAATTACAAACACTTTAAAGCAACTGTGACAACATTAAATTCAATATTAAAATATTTTCGTCTCTGATTTCTACTAATTTCAAAATGAAAAAAGGCTCATATTAATCAATGGCAAAATAAAAGCAGTGTAAATATAAAAGTAATATTAAAGTCAATAATAATCAGTAGCCAAGTTGGCGCATATAAACAAAAGGAATAACTCCTTCATATATGTTGTTTAGCTTGTAATACAATAAATATATTAAGTTTAGTCTGCTTAATGTTGTTGTTAGTTTTTATTTAAACTAACTACGAAGACAAGTTAATGTCACATGGTGGCAGCGGTAATCGCATAAATTAATAATTAAAATAATTTAGTGTTCGTGTCAAAATGGCTGACCAATTCTTAAAGCCGCCTAAGCCTTTGGAGCAATCATCAAAAGAAGCATGGGACGAGTGGATAGAAGCATTTATATGGTACGAAAAAGCTGTACAATTAGAAAAGAAACCACAAGAAGTCCAAGTAGCGATCTTTATGGCTTCGATTGGACAATTGGCCCAGAAAATTTATAAAACGTTCAAGTTGAATGAAGGTGAAGAAAATAAGTTACAAGAACTCGAGGGTAAGTTTAATGAATACTTTACCCCTAAATTAAATTATACTGTAGAAAGGTATCAGTTTAATAATATAAAGCAGTGTAATGAGCCTTTTAAAGAATTCCTAACTAAAGTTAAATTACAAGCAAAAAAATGTAAATTTGATCAAATGGAGGATGAACTAATTAAGGATAGAATAGTTATTGGTATACAAAATAATGATGTTCGAGAAAAATTACTTTCTGATCCAGATCTGAATATAACTAAAGCAATTCAAATATGTGTAGCTGCTGAAAATGCTAACACACAACTAAGAGAAATTAAAGATAGGAACGAAAGTGAGCCATCCATTTCCACAATCGAAAGAAAAATTAGTAGAGATTTCTCACAGAAAGCCTTTAATCCTAGAGATACCACAAGCTTTAAGAAACTTATAAATAATTGTACACGCTGTGGAGCTAAACAATGAAATAAACAAATGCCCAGCATATGGTAAAGTATGCCATAAATGTAAAAAGGCTAACCATTTTTCAAAATTATGCAAAACTGCCAAAAGGGAAAGAGTGGTAAACCTTGTAGAAGATACTGAGGTGGAATCGGATGAATTTTCTCTCTCAATAAATGAAATAAAGACCCGAAATGGACAAGAGTGGTTGGAAAGAGTAACGTTCAAAGGAAATCAAACAGTTTATTTTAAATTGGACACTGGAGCCCAGTGCAATGTCATACCTTTGACACTCTCTAAAAAACTTAAACTAAAAATTAATTCAAGTAGAGTAAGGAAGTTATTAACTTACTCTGGTGAATCTATAAGGGTAATGGGCGAGACAAATGTTACTTGCACAATAAAAAGTAAGGCAGTAGTTCTCAGATTTATAATATCAGAAAAAGGAATAACTCCAATTCTGGGAAGAGATGCCTGCTCACAGTTAGGCTTGATCTACAGGGTTGATGAAGTCTGTCCAGAAATGGAATTTGATGAATTGTTTAAAGGTATAGGGCTTATAAGGAACTATAAATATAAAGCTGACTTTTCAGAAATTCCAAAAAAATTGCCCATTAAACCTGCTCGCAAGATACCTTTTGCAATTAAAGATAATGTCAAGAAGGAACTTGATGAAATGGAAGCATTGGGCATAATCAAAAAAGTGAATCACCCCACTCCCATCTCCAGTCATATGGTGATAGTTCGCAAGGACGGAAAGATAAGGATATGTCTTGATCCTTCAGACTTAAACAAGATTTTGTTACGAAGAGAGTTTCCTCTCAAACGACTGGAGGACATTGCAGTCACCTTGCACAAGTCCAAATACTTCACCAAACTGGATTTAAAGAAAAGCTTTTGGCAACTCCCAGTTGATGAAGAAACACAACCATACTTAACTTTTTCAACACCATGGGGAAGATACTCATTCTTACGGGTACCATTTGGTATTAAAACTGCCCCAGAAATAATGCAACAAATTATGACTGATTTACTAAGTGACCTAAAGGGAGTAGAAAACTCAATGGATGATATCCTGATCCATGCACCTGACCTGGATACATTGAGAAAGAGAACTTATGAGGTTCTTTCTTTGCTTAAATCAACTGGAATCAAAGAAAAATGTGTCTTCGAAAGAGAACAAGTTAAATTTTTGGGGCATTTGATATCAAAAGCAGGAATACAAATAGACCCAGGAAAGGTCAAAGCAATAAATGATATCCAGAGTCCTAGAAATCGCAAGGAGCTTCAGCGCTTACTTGGTATGATACAATACTTGCAGAGTTTCATACATAATGCATCGGAAAAGACCAGCAACATGAGGATGCTCCTTAAGAAAAATGTTGTTTGGAACTGGGACCCTTCCCTTGATAATGATCTAGAAGAAATTAAAATTGCATTAAAGAAGGCACCTGCTTTGAAATTTTTTAATCCAAATGCGGCACTGACAATGTCAGTTGATGCTAGTTCACATGCGGTTGGAGCTGTACTTATGCAGGACAACCATCCTATTGCCTTTGCTTCAGCAACACTAATTGACTACCAGCGCAACTATCCCCAGATTGAGAAAGAGGCCTTAGCAATAAAATTTGGATGCCGAAAGTTTCATGAATACATTTTTGGTAGACCTATCTTGGTAGAAACTGACCATAAGCCTCTCGAAACCATTTTTAAGAAATGCTTGAGCAAATCGCCACTCCGTTTGCAGAGAATATTATTAGAGCTACAGCCCTATGATCTAAAGGTAAAATATGTTAGAGGTAAAGATATGTTTATAGCTGATTTACTAAGCAGGGATTGTGTTGAAGAAGAAAAATTTGAAAACGAGCATCTAGAAATTCTTCTATGTATTTCTATGCCACAAAGCCTAACAAAGAATGAACTGGTGACGGCAACAGAAACTGATCCAGAACTATCGCAACTAAAGTCACTTCTAATAAATGGATTGCCGGAACACAAGTCTGGAGTTCCAATTGAATGCAGATTATATTGGCCCTTCAGAGAAGAAATCTCTTTGCATGAAGGCTTAATATTCAAAGGACTACGCATAATAATCCTTAAATCTCTTAGATTCAAGGTTTTAAAGAGTCTGCACATCGGACATATTGGCATCAACAGCACTCTTCAAAGAGCCAAGGAATCAATTTATTGGCCTGGAGTAACAAAAGATATAATCAACCAAGGAGAAAAGTGTATGATTTGCATTTCCAATTCCAGGAGTAATCAAAAACAAACAATCATTAACAAGGAAATACCCAAATTTCCATGGCAGATTGTAGCATCGGATGTTTTTATGTATAATGACCACCATTATTTACTGGTAACTGATAGTTATTCTGGATATATTGATTTTAAAGAACTTAAATCATTAAATTCTAAAGAAACAATAGTATATTTAAAGGAATGGTTTGCCCAACATGGGATACCAAAGGTTCTAGAAACTGACAATGGTACCAACTATTGTTCAAGAGAATTCAAGCAATTTTCACAGGAATGGTCATTTACCCACCAAACCTCTAGCCCTCTACACCCTAGGTCCAATGGGTTGGCAGAAAGGGCAGTTCAAACAGCAAAAAGTCTTCTTAGAAAATGTGAAAGAGGAAAAGAAGACATCCAAATGGCACTGTTGAACTATCGAAACACCCCAAGAGAAGGATTAGGTTCACCTGTGCAACGACTTTATAGTCGCCGAACCAGAACCGTGTTGCCAATTAAAGAAGATCTTTTGGAACCATCTGTACTGGAGAAAACTAGTGAAATTCTTAGAAACGCGCTCGCGCAAGACAAAAATCTTATGGTGATATGCATTCTACATCACATCAGCAACTCTCTGAAAATCAACCAGTGTTCTTGAAAGAGCGTGAAAGAGTTTGGACTCCTGCTACGGTAGTCAAGCAGTTAAGTCCTAGGTCATATGCAGTGAGATCTCAAGATAGGATATTGCGTTGTAATCAAGCCTTCTTGAGACCTTTTCATGGTGAGCCAGAGGCTCAAACTTCATCCATGGACTATCATAAGGAAATGGAGAACAATGGTCCTCCTCCACTTGAAAGTGAGCACGCATCACCCCCACCTGTGCCGACTCTGCTGGACAAGACTGACAAGGGACCCCACCCATCAATGGAGCCCATGGAGCCATCACAGACTTTACCGGCCACTGACCATCACCCTTTAAGAACAAAGTCTGGACGCCTCATCAAGTCAGTCTCCCGGCTGAACCTTTGAAAAAAAAAAAAAGGGAGATGTAAATATAAAAGTAATATTAAAGTCAATAATAATCAGTAGCCAAGTTGCACATATAAACAAAAGGAATAACTCCTTCATATATGTTGTTTAGCTTCTAATACAATAAATATATTAAGTTTAGTCTGCTTAATGTTGTTAGTTTTTATTTAAAACTAACTACAAAGACAAGTTAATGTCACAAGCAGGAAACGTTCATCAAATATCAAATAATTACAAGAAGAAACTATTGAAAAAGCTTCTAAGTTATTGAATAACAATTATAGTTCTTCTATAACAATGATGAAAAATTATTTTAAAAAAAGAAGGCGAATTAAAATAAAAAAAAGGAAGCTTTAAACAGAAAAAAATTATTAAGCAAGTTAGATTTTATTGAAAGAGTAAGCAAAATAATCCAAGTGTAATTTTAAAAATAATAGATTGATTGAAAATTTTTAAAATCTGAAAATGTCGCAAAAAAAAGCAATTTTTAATCTATTAAAAGTAGTAATATTACTCTGAAAAAGTCATCTATTGGGTTGATTGACCTAAATTCAAATGAAATAGAATCGAATATGCGAAGACATGTCTCTGAAGACAAAGCTCAATGCAATTTTCTAAATGAATATTTAATTAAGATTCTAAATAATTGTAATATAGTTAATATCGTACTCGGCAACACAGTTGAGTTCGATATAGAATGTAAATAAAAGAACTAACGCTATCTAATACTAACAACAATCCTGTAAGTAAATAAATATATCTAATACCCCAATAAATAAATCTTATAATACGTTTGCTAATTATATTACGTAAACAAAGATTTTACATGGTGTCAGAAGTTTAAAATTTAAAATAAATAAAAGTAGCGTATTTCGCTAACCCTAGTTTTAAAATGAAAGGCTTAACAAAAGTTCCAAACTTAAAAATAAGCGAAAATAAATAGCTTTGAGAATAATATTTGAATAACTAACCATGGAGGCACCAAAACATTTTGATCCTAATAGAGAAAGGTGGGAAGATTGGCTTCAAAAATATTCTTGGTATGAAACTGCTACGGAGATGAAAAAGAAAGAACCAGAAGTTCAAGTCGCGTCGTTCATGACAATAATAGGAAGCGATGTTTACCGTAAAATTTACCGTACATTTGTACTATCTCCAGAAGAAACTAAAAAAGTTGAAGAAATCAAAAAACGTTTCACTAACTACTTTTTGCCAAAAAAGAATTATACCATGGAACGTTATAACTTTAATAAATTACAACAAAGCATGGTTGAAACAATTACAGAATTTATCACAAGATTGCGCCTACAAGCATCAAAGTGCAAGTTTGGAAGATGAACTAATCAAAGACAGGGTTGTTGTTGGTATTCATGATGACCACGCAAGAGAAAAACTTCTGAGTGATCCTGATTTGGACCTGGATAAGGCAATACAAATATGTATGGCTGCAGAAAGGACAAACAAAGAAATAAAGGTCATGCAACAGCGTTCGGATCAAGAAGTATCAGTCATTAAAATAACTTCAGGCCAAAAAAGAATGTAACAATGGAAGAAGTTCCAAAATTAATAGACAATTGCAGAAAATGTGGCGGCACACATCCAATTAGAAGATGTCCCGCATATGGAAAAATTTGTAAAAAATGTAAAAAAGCAAATCATTTTGCAAAATGTTGCAGATCAAATTTCAGGTATAAAAAGAAAATCAATACCTTAGAAGAAGAAGGAACAGAAAATGATGAATTTAGTCTTCAAATTAATTCATTTTCGGAATTCACTAGTGAACCAATGGAAAAAATCCAAATAAACAACACTGAACCTTTCAAAATAAAATTGGTCACTGGAGCTCAGTGCAATGTCTTGCCTTGGAACATTTTCAAGAAAATAAATTCAAAACTTAACAGAAGTTCAGTGAAAAGTTTAAAATCATTCTCAGGCCACAGAATTAAGGTGGAAGGAGAAATTATTGCCTCATGCATAATAAACAACATCAAGGCAGACATTAAGTTCATTGTCACCAAAACAGGGACCACACCAATACTGGGCAGTGAATCTTGCTTTATGCTAGGATTACTCAAGAGAATAAATGAAATAAAACCAGTAGAACAAGAGTTTCACCAGCTGTTCAACGGAGATGGTTGCTTAAAGAATTTTGAATACAGAGCAGAATTCACAAAAGGGGACCACAAGTTGGAAATAAAACCACCCAGGAGAATACCCCTTAAAATAAAAGATGAGGTCAAGAAACAAATAGACTTAATGGAGAAAAGTAAGGTGATAAAAAGAATGGAAGAACCGACACCTGTCTCAAGCCACATGGTGGTAATGAAACAAGGCGGGAAATATAGAATTTGCATTGATCCATCAGATTTAAACAAGATCCTGCTAAGAAGACGCTACCCACTAAGAACGATAGAGGACATAGCTTCCAATATCAAAAATTCAAAATAGTTCACAAAGCTTGACTTCTTAAAAGGCTTTTGGCAATTGAAGGTCGCTGCGGAAACACAACCTTACATGACCTTCAGCACACCTTGGGAGCGTTATGCTTTTCTTAGAGTCCCATTTGGAATTAAAACTGCCCCGGAGATTTTCCAGAATACCATATCCAAGATTGTAGAGAATATACCTGGTGTAGAAAACTCAATGGACGACATACTCATCCATGCTGAAGACATCCAAACACTGAGAGAAAGAACTAAAATAGTCATGACTACTCTTCAGGAAGCTGGAGCAAGACTCAATAAGGACAAGTGTGAATTTGAAAAAACAAAAATAAAGTTCTTGGGACATATCTTCACCAGTGATGGAATAAAAACAGATGAAGAAAAAGTCAAAGCCATTGACAATATCAAGTAACCATCAAACAAAAAAGAAATACAAAGACTTTTGGGAATGGTTCAATACTTACATAAATTCATCCCAAATCTCTCAGAGATAACATACAGAATGAGATTGCTTCTGAAGAAAAACACAGAATGGCAATGGGACAGCTTGAGGGACAAGGATATGGAAAGAATAAAAGACTTATTAAAATAAGCACCAACCCTAAAGTATTATGATCCTAACAAAGATGTGGTACTTTCGGTCGATGCAAGCCAACATGCCATTGGAGCAGTCTTACTCCAAGAAGATCAACCAATTGCGTATGCTTCTTCTGCATTAAATGATACTCAGAGGCATTACCCTCAAATAGAAAAAGAAGCTCTGGCAATTAAATTTGGTTGTAAGAAATTCCATACCTATATATATGGTAAATCTCTTTTAATAGAAACAGACCATCGACCGTTAGAATCCATTTACAAAAAAACAATGGATAAAATGCCACCAAGACTTCAAAAAATAATTCATGGAAATTAATCAATATGGACCAAATATTAAATACAAGAGTGGAAAGGAGCTCTTGATTGCAGACTTACTGAGTCGAGATTGCAAATCATATGAGATTCTAGAAGAAAATCCAATAGAAATCCTTTTAATTACTGCATTTGACAATAGATCAACAACCAACATCATGAAAGCTACAAAGGAAGATGCAGAATTGCAAGAACTAAAAGAAACAATAATCCAAGGATGGCCAGACCAAAAGTCACTAGTTCCTCTATCTTGCAGAAGATATTGGAATATAAAAGATGAACTTTCCATTCATGAAGACCTAGTTCTGAGGGGAACCAAAATAATAATACCAGAATCAATCAAAAAACAAGTTCTCAAACAGATACATGAAGGCCACCTAGGCATTAATGGTTGTACCAAAAGAGCCAAAGACTCCATTTATTGGGCAAGAATGTCCAAAGATATCTCTGACATGGTAGAAATTTGCAAGACATGCATAGCTACACAAAGAGACAAACAAAAACAACCCCTAATGCTAAAAGAAATTCCTGAGCTCCCATGGGAAATTGTCGCATCAGATATCTTTCAATTTGAAGGGAATGAATACATTGTGATTATAAACAGTTATTCTGTATTCATACTCTTTGAACCTATTAACACCATAAATTCAAAAGATACCATTGGATTTCTCAGAATAAACTTTAGCATACATGGAATTCCTAAAGTTCTGGAGACAGATAATGGAAGAAATTATGCTTCAAGAGAGTTTAATGAATTCAGCAACAAATGGAAGTTTAATCACAAGACTTCAAGTCCACATTACCCTAAATCAAATGGACTGGCTGAAAGAGCTGTGCAAATAGCAAAGAACATTCTTAGAAAATGCGAACAAAGTGGAGATGATATCCAGATTGCATTACTCAACTATAGAAATACTCCAAGAGAAGACTTGGGATCACCAGCACAAAGACTACTTTCAAGAAGAACAAAGACAATCTTGCCAATCAGCAAAGAATTGTTAAGACCTTGCATCCAAAAAGATGTCACTTTAAAGCTAAGAAGATCCAGAAACAAGCAGAAATTCTACTATGACAAAGGATCAAGAGACGAACCAACTTTCAAGATCGGACAAGAAGTTTATCTAAGAGAAAACAGAAGAAACTGGAAACCAGCCACAATAGTTCGAGAAGATGGTCCAAGGTCCTATACAGTCCAGAACAACAAAGGACTCTACAGAAGAAACCAATCACATATTACAACTAACCAATCCCAAAGAGACCATGAAAGCATCCTTGAGCAAGAACCCAGTGGAAGTGCTTGTTCAACTATGGAGCAAGATCAAGAAACTCAGCCTAAAGGTTCTGACAGGATGGAGCTGCAGTCGGAAACTGATAATCCAGCTGGAGAGGAGGAGACCAGAGAGGTGCGGAAGTTCACAAGAAGCGGTCGCCAGGTGAAGCCACCAAAAAGAATGGATTTATAAAAAAGGAGAGATGTAATATAGTTAATATCGTACTCGGCAACACAGTTGAGTTCAATATAGAATGTAAATAAAAGAACTAACGCTATCTAATACTAACAACAATCCTGTAAGTAAATAAATATATCTAATACCCCAATAAATAAATCTTATAATACGTTTGCTAATTATATTACGTAAACAAAGATTTTACAATAATTAATAGGCAAACCTGCAAAACTAGTGGTCCCTAAAATAAGATATCCAAATGTGACTTTTGTAGTGGCTATCAACAATTGAGCCCCTCAATGCACAGATTGATTAACTCCATAAATAATCGGGAAAAAAATGTTTAATTTTTGTTGAAAGTCTAAAAATCTATATGACATATAGATTTTTAGACTTTCATCAAAAATTAAACATTTTTTTCCCGATTATTTATGGAGTTAATCAATCTGTGCATTGAGGGGCTCAATTGTGGAATAATTAACCATAAAATAGTATTTGGTTCAACTTTTAAGGCCTCAAATATTGAAGAATTTATAAATCAAATAATGATTTAAATTTAAAATTACCAAGACCCTCGAGAATATTGCTTTTTTATGAATAATTCCCAAGAGTGTACAATAATAGAAATATAACATATTTAATTAAAGAAAATAGCTCTGAACTTCAATTTTCATCTCCCTATTCATTTATTATGACTCCCTTTGAGGCAAATTCTCAAAAAATATATACACCTATCCCCCGATTTACACTGGTAGATACGTTCCTGACGTGTAAATGGGGGGATAGGTGTACACAGAAATAAAAATAAAATGCATTGACAGGTTAAAATATGTAGTTAGCACATAAGCTCGGGATTCTTTGTGAGATGTGTACACAGCGCATGTGTTCAATCACAGTAGCATTTAGTATAGTGCGATAAATAAAAAAAAAAACTTATTTGGAAAACCGTGTAAATGCGAAAACGTGTAAAAAAAGTACCGTGTAAATGGGGGGATAGGTGTATATATATATTAATATCCGCCAAAAAATGGCTGATAACATCTTTACAATTTTCTTTTTTTTTTTTCATTATTATCCCATTGTATACAAGTTCATGAAGACTGAATTCATAGATGAAATTTACCATCTTGGTAGGGTTGATATATAGGTCCTGTCTTGAGGCTCACATGCATTCCAAGAGGTGGTCTGGTGAGGCCTCTTTGGTCCTCTAGATGGTGTATTGTGGGAAGCCTGGAAATACAGGTTGCTGCTTGTATCTGAAGGGACGCAATTTTAACATATTTTTATTGCCTGACTGTCCCTTTTCTTAGAAAGCCAACCTTTGAAGCTAGTTGTCACAATACCTATTACATTTTTGTACTCATTAGTGTCAAGGTTGTGGATTGAATAGGCTAGTATTTTTTTTCATCTAATAAAATTTATTAATAAAATTGTTGTGATAGAGAAAAGGGGAATAAATACATAAATACATATCTTCAATTTAAAAAAAATATATATATATATACACATAAATGAAACCAATGAAGGACTATTGGCTGATGGCCAAAAAAATAAATTTAAAGGAATAGAAAAAGGGACTTACTGTAGGGGGAAACCACCCACCAATGGCCGGCGGTACGGTAAGATGCTCTCTTCCTGCTAAGATCTAACTCCCACTTTTTTTTTTAAATTTGGGGCCATCTATTGGTTCAAACCATGCTGCGCCCCCTATGAGTGAACTCTGAGAGCCTTTTAATTTAAAAAAAGCTTAATATTATCAAGGTTTTATATTGAATATATATTATGTTCAATTTTTTTTTTAAACTATAAATTTTAATTTAAAAAAAAAACAGTAAGAGCAAAAGACAATTTCATGCCTGATGTCTTTGTTGGGTTCTGGGCCTTCCTCTCAGTTGAAGGTTGAGGCTGTTGGTGGTGGTGGGGGTTCACAGGCTCATCTATTGTCTGGTCATCACCAAGCTGCCTCCATCACTGAGTGGCTCTTGGCATCTCACTGAGGGACTCTTGTCATCAGGTGTAGCAGGTCACATGGGGTGTGCAGACAGTAGGAAGGGCAGGGAGGTCTATAGGCCTTTTTTAAAACAATTTTTTCTAGCCACACTTTCCAGCTCCCACACCAAGCTTGGTGTAGTCCCTCACACACACTTCCTGGTCAGTGGTGAGCTCCTGTAGCATGCCATCTCCTTGAAGGTGTCCATGGGGTTCTGGACCTGGAGTAGGGTTGGCTTGTAGTCCAGACTGCATACTACAGCAGTCAGTTGGCTGCCAGAATTGGTCCTCAGGGACTCATGCCTCCCCTGCCACAACACTCTCACATACAGGTGAATTCCTCTTCAATCATTAACATTGTTCCCCCTACAGCAGACATCCTTTCATTCCATTTAAATTTATTTAGACCACCAGCTAGCTATATAAAACCAATTACGTTATATTTGTCTTCCGCATCCTCAACATATCCTCAATAGCTCCAGGCTTTTGGTTCAGTGGTTCAATGATGGGATGTCGCCTCCTGTATTACAATTTCTTTAATTGACCATATCGAAAAGGGAATTTCTCATATCACAGAAACAAATTGACACAATCTTTAGAATAATGAAACTTTTTCAATATTTTAAAATTGCTTTATAGTCTTCTTTTAAAAGATTAAATAAAAAAGTCCATGTGTCTGAATTAAAATAAAAAAGATATATATATAAATCCAAAATGTGTAAATTAAAATTCTAAATGTCCTAATCCAGATCAGGTCTTATTTTCTTGCATCTTTAATCTATAATCCAAATTGTGCTTTATCATTTTTAATATCTAAATATAAATTTAAACTGTCTAATTAAAAGTTAAAAACCTATATTATTAAAAAAATCAATGCAAAAACATTTTACCTTGACTAAATAAAATTCACCTTAATAAAATTTAATAAATAAAATATTTGTGAATTATCATCTACAGACCTTCCCATGCTCTGTTGATAAGCCTTATACATACTGTCATAGAGAATATTTATTCAAATAATAAAAACAGATTTGAAGTTTTATTAGTGATTTTTTATTTACTACAAAGTGAATCACTTTGCTTACTTAGTAGTATTGAATGTAAATAAATCTTGAATGGGATAAATTTAAACACTTCTATGTTATCAATAAATTCTTAAATATTTATTTATTTTATTTTCAAATGACTCCTCCATCCTCTATACAATGACAATACTTTGTAATGCTATAATTTTTAAATAGAGGGGTCGGTGTAAGGCTGGTTAAACCGTTTGGTTATCGACCACTACGATCCAGGTTCGATTCCTGCATTGGACACTTTTTTTCTGTTTAAAAAAAAAATATGCTCCAATGGCCCCCGATTCTTGCAAAAGTCCAACCCTACCAGCGAGTGCAAGTAACCAAACGGGGCTCTGGCACATTTGTAAGTGCAACGTCGAACTGCTTTTAACATGTGTAGACATGTGCGGTGCTTACAGTAAAAGCAGTCTCTAACTACCCACTATGATTATCATGGTCTGTACCACGTGTACTAGGGATAAGAAAAAAAAAATTATGATAATAATCATAAATAAAGAGTGCATGTTGTGATTTAATCTATAAGATTGCATGATAACATGATTCTGACAAAAATACCATAAACCTATCAATTTTCAAATACACAAAAATATACATTTTGTTCAATAAATTGTGATGACAAATTATTTCAATGTAAAAAAAAGGCATTTAGGCCTAGAAAAAAGTTCCTGATTTGGTTTCAACTATCAACTGGTTTACAAATAGAAGAAAAATGTAACATTTGGTAAATAATAGGCTTAATGGGACTATATTGGATGTATTTCTATGATATTAAATTGAACTGTATCGCCTTTTGAATCTCTTGCCTCAGCGAATTTTCTTTTATTTATAATTTAATAGAAGGGGGATTATAGTGTTAATAATCTTAAGAGTTTTTAAAATTTAATTTTTAATTTAGTTTCTGAGATTTTGAAACTTTTTTTGTGAAATAGCAAAATATGGTCAAGGGCATTTTGCATCCTTTTTTAAAATATCTTTGTAATACAAGCTAAGAAGTCCAAATCCAAATAAATTAATAGTGTGTGACGTTTTGGTAACAGCATTATTCCCATCATCAGACAAAAGAATGAATATTAGAAATAATAAAATAAACTTTAGGTTTTTTCCTTTTTATTGTTGTTTTTCTTTGTCGCTTATTGTAACCACAATGCCTGGATACAGGCCTTATCTGTTTTTTTTTTTTACAGTAAATTATAGCTTTTTTTTGGCTATGTAGATAGCAATAAATTTAGGAATATTTGAGAATAAGATTTATTTTTTATTTTTTATGATAAACTTTAAACACATTTTGTTTTTAATAAACAACAGGGTATATTGATTATAATCAATTATAATTAATATATTATAATTGATTATAACCCAATATTCAATAATTATTGAATTACCAAAAAAAAAACGATTATCAGTATAAATTTCTTTATTTTGTGAGACTTTGTATGGAGCAATTTTCTTTACCTCCCAGAATTTTCATTTTGAAGTTATTTTTGTTAATTGTTCATGAGAGCAGTGCTTTTTTAATTTGAAGTTTAGTTTGAATACATGAGAATAGAGTAAATGAGAGATCAAATTTCAAGCCAACCAATTTTTTTATCTGGATGAATTGGCATTGGTAGGATAGGATCTTTTAACTTTTTAAATTTTTAAACACAAGGTAATAATCTACAATCCGATGTGTGCCTTATCATTTAAAAAAATTGTTAGGATCTTAATAGTTTGATCTACAATCAGGGATCAGTAACCTCATTGACAATTAGGTATGCCTGCTTAGGCAGAGTTTCTTCTTATCATGTGGAGGTATGAATTTTATTTAACTTTTTTTTATTCATGTCCAGTTTTTATCTGAACTATTTTTCAAGACTGGATTTTTGACCATGGATGAGATATATGAACTCAAACTAAGTTTCTCTTTAGGTGAAGAAAGCACTCATAAGTTTGTAGGAAATGTCATTTGCCATGTGTTCTGGGTTTGATATTGAGTCCCAAGATTCCTTTTATTCTGAAGGCTTTGGGAGCAGCTAATAGTATTTTGTATTGACGACATATAGATCTTCTCTGCCACCTGAAAAAGTTTCGAAGGTGTGAGAAGCTCTAGCTTCGGGCAGCTAGAATAAGACAGATAGCATAATTTCATGTAAACAAACAAGTACCTGAGTATAATTTTGTAATTATAGGTAGAGAGTAGAGGGTGTAAATTCTTGAATTCGCTGTGTTTGAAAGTTCATTATAAAAATTAAGGTAACTTTTTGTTTTTGTGGGCATTGTCGGTTAATTTTTATAGAATAAATACCTCAGTGTTGACTTCAAGCTTTTGTGAGGTTGAGTTTTTTTTTTATATGAAAAAGTTTTCTCCTATATATGTGGGCATGAGAGGCCAATAGGATCAGTAATTATTTAGGTAGACAAACCAGTCTAGCAGAATTCATTCAGGGTAAAAGTTTCATTTCAATTTTTGAATGATCAAATATTGGTTTAATTAATACTAAAATTAGTTTGTTATGGGATCTTAGTAGTTTAAAATTTAACATTCTGATTTTAAACTACCCTGCTAAAGATTAATAAAGAAGAACATTGGATTTTATATATGGTCTTTGCTCCTTCGGTATCTTTGTATATTTTAGGATTATTGTGGCTGTTTTTTTATGAAAAGGAGGATATATATTGGATATTTATTATTTACAAAAATTTCATTGGATGATTTCATGCATATATGTATGCTCTGAAATTTTAAAAATTGGATATAGCTTTTAGGGAGTGGCTTTTTAAAAGTTTGATATATATTATTTCTTAGTATATTTTCAACACTTCACACAAGCACCCAGAATGTATTTGAATGATAGTCTTTTGATATATGTCTATAGATTGACTTTTTTAGAGGGATCTTTGGTTTTGTAAAATGTGTATTTTTTATTTTAGAATGTTTTCTCACCTTGTGTCACTGGTTTTTGAAATTAATTTTCTTTCTGATGTATAAATGAATGTTTAGGCAGGGGAATTGTTAGCACACCTTTAAGACCTTTGTACAATAGTAACCCACTATTCACCCCAAACCTCATCTATTCATCCATGTCCTACCCCTCTTCTTCAAAGCTGCTAAGCTCTGTTGAATGTGATGGAGCTCAAAGCCTTCAGCCTTGACAGCACGGAGCCAGAGTCTAAGATAATTTCAAAGACCTCTTACCTGTGGTCGAATCTCATGACCTATGGTGGCTGATTTGACCACCCAAATACCCAGCCAGAGTCCAGCATGAACTCTAACTAAATACCTTATCCCAAACTCTCATTATGTCTGATAATATCACCATCTTTAGGAGGAACTCCAATGCCACCACGTGCCCTAAAACAATCCACAAGATGCTTAGGTCTCACCATGTACTTTTTTGAAGATTATATAATGAAATGTTGGTGGCACACATAAATGCCAAACCTGTCTGAGCTTCAAAGGGAATGCCTTCGAAAGTGGACGATAGGGGATGTCTAAATTGAACAATATTCCATAAACCAAATTTCTGGGGAATTCTCTGCTTTTCAATTAACCCAAATAAAAATTCCTTAAATGATTCACAAAAAATACTTATAAATAATATTAATATTTTCTATAAATACTTATATAAATAAAATGAATATATAATTTTAAAAAAAATTCTTTTAACCCTAATGGGATTGTCAAATTGAACTTATTTATTTCGGCTCTGAATATGTGTTTTTGTATTATCCAAGTCTCATTATATTTTTTCAAGCAGACCAGAAAAATTTTACTGAGTAAATTTTTTAGTTTGTTATTAATAATAAATTCATACACTTCATTAGGTCAATAAATTTATTGGTGAGATCACTTGTTTGATTTGGTATATTTGTGCTTATGATAGGAATCACAGGTAATAAAGAATCCAAGTCGGTGGATGAGAGGGTAACACGCTCGATTCCCGACAGTCATGAACCGGGATTAAATCCCGCGTTAAATTTTTTTTAATATGTGAATAACCTTCATATATTATTCATTGTTCAATTATCATGAACTAGGTTGCTCTTGCTGAGCGGTACCTATTTATGTGAATTTGAACCAGTAAAGAATCCATACAAGTTTAAAATTATTCCTGGTCATTAAATTTCAAAACCAAGAAGTTCCCAGTGTTTCTTTAACCAGAAGTATTTAATTCTGTTTTTCATACAAGCACACACTCACAAAGCCTTTATTAAGACACCAGACTCTTACATATTCTGCTCTCTCGCATTGCGGCTTGCAATGATATCCTCTCAATGATTAATCATCATCATGAAGTGGAGAAGAAGCAATAAAACCAAGTTTTTTCATATTTACTGCTTTATAAAAGTTGTATAGGAACCTAGAAATCATTTTGACTTTATGTTTTTACCAAATTTGCATATATTGAACAAAATGCTAATGAAAGCAAGAGTCTCATTCAAATAGATTCTTTTACATTCTAAGCTCAAAAAGAAAACATTCAAATTAGTTTCAAAGTATTGAGATGCATTTTGTTAAATTAATGAAATTTCTTAATATATTTTCCATTAAAATAAAAAAATAGATGAGAAAGTGGGTTGGGGAGAAGCTAAAAGCCGAAGATTATCCTAAATAAAAAAGGATTGAGTCAAATAAAATGAGGGAAAACACACAACAATAAGGATCAATAATTTATTTTCTTCAAAAAAAAAAATTACCAATCATTTAGATATTGATTCCTTTATTTAAAACCAAATCATATATTTTAGTTGAATTGTATATCCTTCTGAAGACATTTCAATTTGCAAAGAAGCCAGGAAAAAAGTGGTCAGAAAAATGAAGCAGGGTTGGAGGGTGGCCTACATGACTGTTCGCTGGTGCCAGCTGACATCCAACCAAAGTTGGTAATCGACTTGCCTGGCACGTAAAGAGTCAACATGGTGAATCATTTCAGCTAGGCCCATGTGATCCGTCTCTGGGATGTGTGCTAGTATGATTATCTCAAAAATGCTTTGTTTGGGAGTGACAATTAGCCATTGATTACCATGTTACATATGGCTTTTTTTACACAAAACTATTAATTATTTCAAATTATTCCATAAATCCTTTTTTGACATTTTTAATCTACCTCATTGCGCCTTTGATTATTTTTGTCAATGTTTAATATCCATGTTGCCGACTGAAATTTTACTAATCTTTCATCAGTTTTGTAGAATGAGTTACGAAACAAAGCATCAAGGGTGCTGTTCTTTCTCCCTGCTCTGTGCTCTATCTGAAAAATGTATATATTCAATTAGTTTTAGATTCCAACTCGTAAGCCTTGAACATGGTTTGCATACATTGGCTAAACATGCCAATACTTTGTGGTTTATTGCTATCTTGAAAGACCTACAAAAAATATATATATATTCTGCTTTTTTAACACCTAAGGTATCACCAAACATTCCAATTATGAAATTCTGTATTTACATTCGTGCTTAGATGTAGTTCTTGGTAAGCAATGTACAGGGTGTAGAAAAACTATCTTCATTATTACAACTCATCAGATCATCCATATGGATTTCTATTCTTGCCTCTGAGTTAAAGTGAGCTTGAATCAATTTTACCATTAACTTCTTTTTTATGTAGTTCGAAAGCCTGTCCTATTATAACATTTTCTGTGTTAAAAACACATTGGCAATTTATTTATCCTTTTGAAGTTTCTTATAAAATAGTGCTAGTAGAAGAAAAATCCAAAAATGAATGAACCTGTTTAAAATTTTTCAGAATCAGGAACTCTTTGAATGCTTTGATCTCATCTATTGATTATAAACACAAGGTAATAAGACAAAATCTAATCTATTGATGATTACATCACATTTTTTTATACCATGTTTTCCATCTTAGCTAGAGGGATAGATGGAACTCATGACACAGCAATCATTTCAAACACTAACTGATTGTGAGATATTATGACAGCAGATGAAGTATCTGGTTGTCCCTCATTTCACAGCTTCAGTCTGGCCTCTTTATTTTATTTTGCTTATCCCTGGTACACGTGGTACAGGCCATGATAATCATGGTGGATAGAAGTAGGCAACTGCTTTTACTGTAAGTGCAACACACGTCTACACACGTGAAAAGCAATTTGACTTTGCACTTACAAAGCCTCTTTATTGAATGTCCAGAGTCACGCATATGGTTCTTGTTCTGCTGTAAATCTGTTACTTCTCTGTCAGTAGTTAATGAAGATGCTAATTTGTGGATATCCCGACCTTTTTAAAGTTGCATTCAGTGTGTGAGGCTAGGTTTACATGGCATCTACATCACATATCTTCTTCTTTTTTATCTCCACTCAATCACACTAAGGTATCATGCTTGTAAAGCTTGAGACTTTTGATTGGGTTTTCCCAGGGAAGAGTAGAGCTCATCAATGGATGAGGGTAAAGTAAATGCGTCTGCCTTTGTCATTAAGTCTGGGAGCACAACTCAATGGCAAGGCAGACTTAGCTCCAAAAGAAATGGCCGCCTCTGACATGAGGAACAAACGCCATGTGCAGCCGCTCCTAACATGTAATACAAACATTGCTCATCCTGTATCCCTGGATCAGGAGCCCTTACAGGGTACTATCAGCACATCACATATTGTGAAAGAAAGGAATGAGAAGTTAATTTAACAGAGATTTTATATGAAGCTGATTAATTAGGACTTTAAGAGTCCTGTACATTGCTGTCAATTCTGAAAGAAAGGTAGTGGGCTTGAGAACTAATTTCATAGGTAAATCACCACCATCCACTTGGAGAGAAGGACATCAGCTACTTGGATACACCTTGTTAAAACTGATAGTCTATTCACGTCGTCAGTTGGTTGACGCCTTAACATGACTGATGGCGCTGACTGCACCCTAATACTCTGTATAATGACTCTGTAAGAGTGTCTCCATTACAAGATACACACTTAGATAATCTATGACGATGCACTAGCGCGCCATCTGTTATCAAATTACAAAACTATTTTAGACGCGTAATATTCTTTTTAAAATAAAACAATTTCTACTGCCCTTACTGCAATGGAAAAAATGAGCCAGGCCCTCCCTTTAATTTTTCCATTGCAGTAAGGGCAGTAGAAAATATTTTATTTTATAAAGAAAATTACACATCTAAAATAGTTTCGTAATCTAATATATGATTAGCTTTCCATTGGGGATACATCTCATCATTGCAATATATATGCATACATCAATTTTTATAATATAGATTATCAGTATTATAATCATACAATACTGAAACAACTGATGGATTTGGAAACAAAAGCAACTACTTTCATAATCTAAAACACTAGTTTTAAACCCAATTTTCCGACTATGGTATCCCAAGATAGCTCATGTGGACTATTAGCGTTTATTTTTACAAAAATGTGAACAGGGGCATCAAAAATGTGTTGCATTTACTATTTTTCTTAGTTTTAAGTTGTATATTTATATATATATTCATTCAGATATCTTCCAAAATGAATATTAATTATGTGGACTTCTGATATAATTTGTGTTGTCTCTCGAGTCAGGATGATTTGAAGAATTACACACTAGTCCAAACAGGGAGGTAGTCAGGTTTTCTCTTTATTGACAAAACACTTGATTCAAACAACAAACAATTACAATAGATGGACTTGTCTCCAACCTTCGTCTTCAGAAGGATCTTTGGGGCCGTCTCCTACAACACCAGGCTAAGTTCACTCAGGCAGACTTATGGCACCTCTGCCAACGACCAAATGCTATTCTTTCTTGTCATCTGACCTAGCCCAGACTGTCTGCACTAACACTCTCTGGAATACTTTAAATCATTACATCCTGTGGGGGAGGATCTCCTTAAAACTTTTTCTTTAATAAATTGCCCATGGTTCTTGGCTCTCTTCTTCGAAGGGTAACCTCATTCAATGCTTCATTCTGTAATATAAGAATAGAGTTGCTGTGAGGTGTCAACATATATTACTTAAGAGCAATAAAGCTTTTGAGTAATATAAAATTTAATCACATTTAATATATAAAACATCAATTCGTATTTGATCCTCACACTTGTCAGGCTTTTCATTAACATGTATAAGTGAATGCTTTTTAAGATTACTTTTCTGTCTTGTTCTATAGTCACAATGTTCACATTTGAAGGGCTTTTCTCCTGTGTGAATAAGTGAATGACGATTAAGTGTACCTTTGTGACTTGCTCGATAGTTACAAAAATCGCATTTGAAGGGCTTTTCCCCAGTATGTGTCATCAAATGTTGAGTAAGTTTGCTTTTATCTGATGCTTTATAGTCACAATGTTCACATTTAAACTGTTCTTCACCTTTGTGTTTGAGTATATGCCTTTTAAGGTGACCTTTGTCATTAGTTCTGTAGTCACAATATTCACATTCAAAAGGCTTTTCACCCGTGTGAATATGCACATGACGCTTAAGTGTAGATAAGAGGCTTGTTTTATATTCACAATATTGACATTTAAAAGGCTTTTCACCTGTATGTGTCATCAAATGTCGATTAATTTTGCTTTTTGATATTACTCTAAATTCACAAAACTCACATTTGAAGTACGATTTGTCTCTGTGTATAAGAGCATGCTTTTTGAAGTCAACTTCAATAATTGTTCTGAAGTTACAATATTCACATTCAAAGTAGCTTTCTCCTGTGTGTGTCACCAAAAGCTGATTAAGATGGTCTTTTCTTTCAGAGTCACATTTGTTTGGCATATTTCCAACAAATTTTGGTGGATGTTTTTCAGATTGACTATCACTTTTGTTGTTTACATTAAGAGGTTGTTGACCTATCAAAATATCTGTATCCAAGTGAGAAGGCAAATGATTTTCGATTTCAGATTTGATCGATTGATCTTCAAGGTTTTTAGATTTGACATTGTGATTGCTTGTTGAAATATTTTCTCCACAATCAGATTGGGGTTTGTACATATTGATAGCACTGGTCTCAATTTTTAAAATGAATATGGTTGTGTCTTTATGAGAAAAACTCCCCTTTCACCATCTGCAAAATAAAAAAAAATGTCAACTACATATTAAACTATTAAAAATAAAGAAGGCATTTCCTGACCATGAGCACATGTGCTTTTTAGATGGCTGAGTGCCATCTAGTGGAAAGGAAATTGGGTTGGCCAAATATCAGAACAAGTTAAATAAACGTTTAGTTTATTTTTGCTCCACTAGATGCCGCTCTGCACATGTGCTCGTGGTCAGGAAATGCCTTCCTTATTTTTAATATCAACACCTGACCCACTTATCTTTTATTTTTTTCTACTGTTTTTTCATATTAAACTATATATTTTGAAAATCAAAAACAATTTTTTGTCCGTTATGAAAATAACAAAAAAATATATACAACAACAACAACAAAAGCCTTTATTTAGGGCATTCCGCCCCATACAGGATTCGCCGTATTTACACGTCAACAAGAGGAGAGGGAAGAGGAAACATTTACAACAAAATAAGGTTTGTCTCACATTCAGTTATGTATTTACAGATAGTTCATCCTCCAGTATCCTTTGCCCTGCATTCTTTCTCATGCGCCCAGCTTCTGTGCAGAACCTAAAGTATCTAACAATCAGTAATTCATCATTCAGAGCTGAAGAGAGAAGTTGACATATGCGATGGTATCTAAATTGACCAGTTAGGGCTTGGGAAAATTTCAGTACGTTTTTCTGTTAAGAGAGGGCATTGGAAGAAATAGTGAACCAAATTATCATCCATGAGATCCTTACAAAGTAAACAGTTCCGGCCATTTTCTTTCCAGAAGTCTTTTGTTTCTTCCCTGAAAAATTGCTATAAAACTCTATGTTGTGCAACTAGTCTTTTGTTGGGAAGCGAGATATTCAATCGTAGGTACTCCTCTGTCATGAATGATTCACTCAAAAATTTGTAGTGAGCAAAGTGGGTTGAATCAGTGATTTTCATCTGATCGTTTTGTATTAGTTGGTCTGTGGTGGTTCTAATTATGCCTGGCAGTTCTTTCTGTATGGCTAAGTAGTCTTCGCAGCCCTTAAGAAAGGAATATCCCTTAGAGTCTAGAATTTTTATTAAATTTTGAGTAAAACTGTTTTCTATTTCCTTTTTCGCGGTGACTTTCCAGAGATAGTTTAAGCAAGCATGTGGTAATCTGCTCGTCTCCATTTTTAAAATCCTGACCCAAAACTTTAATGTGAGTTTTACAGCATTAAGTTCAATTGATATTCTTCCACATTCTCTTCTGAGGATATATCCTGGTGTGAAGTTTGGTAAGTCTAAGAGACGACGAAGAAATGCATCTTGGGTATTATTGACTGTCTTCAGCTGGTTAATTGCCCACATTGGTGCCGCATATAGTAACTTAGGAAGAACAATAGTGTCAAGAAGTTTCATCACTGAGGTAAAGGACTTTATTCGCGCCTTTGTAAGGATTCTCCAAAGTGCATTAATTGCATTCAGTGCTTTGTTTCTAAAGTATTGGGAAGCATATTGGGTCGATATTTTTGTAGTCAGAGGGTAACCCAGATATGTATACTTAGCTACTATTGTCAGGGGTTGCTGACCCCAAAACCATGTCTCGGAACGAGCTGTTCTTCCACCGTTTCTAAACACCATTATTTTAGATTTATTTTGGTTTAACGTTAGGCAGTTCTCTTCTAAGTACTTTTTAAGTAAGTTAATCTTCAATTGCAAATTTATTTTCGATTCTCCTAAGATCACTATGTCGTCTGCATACAGTAAAAGGTGTATAGTTCCATAATTCTCAAGATTTATGCCTGGCAATTCTGATTCATCGAACAGGGGTACCAGATCGTTTAGGAAGAGAATGAATAAATAAGGTGACAACGGTTCCCCCTGCAATACTCCCGCTTGTATTTTGATAGCCTCCGTGAAGGAACCCCGCCATCTGACTGTTGCCGTCATTTGGGTATAATAGTTCTTAATTAGTTTAATAAATCGACAGCTCAGACCATTTAATGCTAATTTTTTCCAAAGTAGATGGTGCGGCACAGTATAAAAGGCCTTCCTTAGGTCAATGAAGAAGGCATATAACTTTCCCCTTCTACGGCTAAGGGTCATTTGAATTAATGATACGAGCGTGAAAATGTGGTCCTGACAAGAGTAGCCTTTTCTAAAACCAGCCTGATTTTCTGCCAAAATTGACTTTCTCTCCATCGAATCATTCAATCTTGTCTTCAAGATAGATGTAAATAATTTCGATAGGTTAGAAATCAGGGATATTCCTCTGTAATTTGACGGGTTGTCCGGATCTCCATTTTTAAATATTGGGTGGATTATCGTTTTTGTCCATTGTTGTGGAACTTGGGATGTCCCTAATATTTTATTAAATAAGTTCCCGAGATAAATTGTATGTTCTTCTAATAAATATTTAATTGCTTCGTTAGGAATTTCATCAAGTCCTGTAGCCTTATTTTTACCCAATTTGGAAATTTCCGTGGTGACCTCAGTTAGAGATATTGCACAATCTAATTCGGGGTCAATGTCCAATATCTCAAGTGGCAACTGTACAACTTTTGTTAAATTTGAACCAAGTAACTCCCGATAGAAGACCTGCCAGTCTGCAATAGAAATTTCACCTTGTAGGTTATTCCTATATTTAAGTGATTTAATAGTCTTCCAAAATTGGGAAGGATCTTTTACATTACTGAGAATAACTTGAATTTTGTCAGTATATTCCCTTTTTTTGAGCTTTAGGATAGCTGAATATTTCTTCTTACTCGACAAGTATGCAATTTTATCGGCCGAGATATTATGTTTTACGTATAATTTAAGATTTTGTTTCATTTCCTTTTTAGCCAAATAACAGTCTTTGTCGAACCATGGCTTAGATTTTATATTTTTTGTTTTTGCCTCCATCCGCGTCCCCGAGCGTAACATTGATGTTTGAATTAAACCAGTAAAATCCTCAGCCTGAGTATCAATTGTGGAGTCAGCTGGATATTCGGGAGTTAATTCTTTTAAAGTTTCTATATATGTTGGGATTTTATCTACTGACCAGGAAAATTTAATCTTGGCACTAGGCTCCATGTAACAATTTTCAGTTTTATTATTTGGGCCGATAAACTTTAAAATTATTGGTAAGTGATCCGAATATGGCATACAACCAATTTCAAAATCTGCTATGTGTTCAAGCACCGCAGGTGAGACAATCACCAGATCTAACACAGAAGAGCCTCTTCCGGAGATGAATGTAAATTTACCACTTTTATCATTAATGGATCTACCATTTATTATAGTTAAGTAATTTTTATCAAGAAAGTCAATAAATATTTCTGCTTTGGCAGATTTTGTTAGATCACAGGAATTTCGGGTAGTTGAAATAAGGTTTGAAGTATCTATCAAATTATGGTAACCCCCCAGATTGCCAATACGGACATTCAGGTCGCCGACCAGTATTATTTCAAACCCGTTATATATCTTATTTTCCATCAAATGAAATAGTCGTCCAAGGTTTGTAGCATGCGTATCGTTTGGGGGTAGATATACGAATATTACACAGATCGCTGGTGAGTCATTGTCTAAACTTGGATTGAGTGTGACTGCAATCCAAGAGGTTTCGATTTCAACATTGTCAATTTGGGACTGTAGTTTTTTATTTATGCCAAGAATTATACCTCCGGAGCTTCTCCCTTTATCTGTTGACTTTACAGCAGGTGATTGATACATTCCGAAGTTCGCCAGGTTCAAGTCGATATTGAAGTGGCACCAAGTTTCTGTAAGCGCGAACATCTCAAATTGTTTCAAATATTCGAACAGTGGAAAGAGAGAATTTATCCTAAAAAAGCCGTTTATATTCCAATACATGAATCGTTCGTTTTTAGCTATGTCAACCATTGGTTTTATTTTTTCGATCTTAATTTTATTATGTTTCAGATTTGTGCTCTTAAGTTGACTTTCTTTAATAGTATGAGTCTTGCTATGTGAAATATGAGGAGTTCCTGTGAGTTGAGTTTTGTTTCTAGATTGTACATCTTCATTTGTATGTATTTTATTACCAGAATATTTACATCTATTTACAGAGATCCGCGGGTGTGCCTCTAGCTATATTGGTTCTCCTTTGGCATTCACCACCTGTCCCTCCACTACCATGTAGTTGATGCCGTTTAGGAGAAGTTTATTATCCCTCAACTTCGATCCTATACCTTTCTTGTAAAGTTCCTTTCTCTTTTCTATCAAAATTTTTCTCTGCTCTCTAAACTGGGGGCTGTAATCCCTGCTCATAAAAATATTGAGTATTCGAAGTTTGGATAAGTTCTTTAGGAGACTTATTCTGGACTCGTGATCAGGAACTTCAATCAGAATAGGCGCCTTTGGTCCCCTGCCCAGGCGATGACATTCGGCAATTACCACATCATCAGTAATCTGCATATCTTCCGCCATTAACTTCCTGACCTTTTGTAGCAGCAGTTCCCGACTGTCAGTCTCTGCTGATTCGATGCCATATATTATTAAGTTGTTACAAAAAAATATATATATTCAGAGTGTTACTATTCAAGAATAAAATAGAATATACATAGTTGCACTGTCACTTTTATATTTTTATAATATAATAAAATAATATAATAGGTACAAGATATATAAACGAATACAATAAAGCATCAAGGGCTGCGTATCTTTATTAAAACGACAATTTACGAGCTTTCGAGCACATACGCCCTTCTACAGGAATTAATAACTCACTAATAATAATCCAACTTAGTTTGAAATATAATTTATATACATATAGCTATTATTTTGCATATCTGCTTAACTAGAATAATATTAAAATGATTGAATTTACATGTAGGTATAATGATTTGGAAAACTAATTCTAAAATATATGAGGTAATATGATACTTTAAAGTAAACTTATTTTGTATTTTACAAATTTTACAACTTACAAGGAATCCCATTAGACATGTGATATCATATGCTATGAATGAATTTGTATTATCTTATTGTATTTAAGTCTATTGTATTATATGCTTCTGGTAAATCTATTTTGCGATTTATACTATTGTATTGCTTGGACACTATTGCTTCAATTATTAATCTTTGATATTTGTTACTTATATTGTTGTAATGTGCTTTAGGTTCATTTAAGTTGAATGTATGTCCTGTTGAATTAGAGTGTTGTACTATTAAAGATAAAGGGTCATTTCTGTTTATATTTCTTCTGTGCTCAATGATTCTATTATATAATTTTCTTCCTGTCTCCCCCACATATCTGGCATTACAGTTATTGCATTGTATGGAATAAATTACTTCTTTTCTGTGTGATATGTGTTCGGTTTGCCTGTTTTTTGTTATCGGGTTTCTTAAGATATCTGATAGGCTGGGTGAGTTACTATAAAAGGTTTTTATTCCAAATTTATCTAATGTTCTGGAAATATGGATAGATTTCGGGGAATATGGAATGTAACAATTTTGCCTGTATATTTTAGTTTTTTGTGCTATCATGTTAGATGTGACCTGTTCCTGATAGAAATGTTTTAATATAAATGTTTTAGGGTAACCGGCTGAAGATAAATTCTGGATAACTGTCTGTGTTTCATGATTTTTGTATAGATTTAGTGAACAATGAGTATAAATTCTTTTAGTCAACGTTTTCACTGTGTTAATTTTATGACTGATGGGGCAAAATGAAGAAAACTTTATATAATTAGGGGTGAAAGTAGGTTTGTAGTAAACTGTAGTTTGTAATCTATTATCTATTTTCATTATTTTAATATCTAAAAATGGCAATGTGCAATTATTTTCTTTTTCTATTGTAAAGTGTAAGCTATTGTTGTAATTATTGAGAGAGGCTAAGATGTTGGGAATCTGTTTTTCGGTACAAATGCAAAATATGTCATCTATATATCGTCTGTATAATATGATATCTGCCGGGTATAATGAAGTGATCCATAAATCTAATTCTCTCATTACTATTTCGGCTAATGGAGTTGACAATGGGCTTCCCATAGGAGAACCCTTAATTTGTTTATACTGTTTCTGGTCAAATGTGAAAATGTTAACTCTAAGACATAATGTGATTAAACCTATTATTTTATCTATTGTATTAGGGTCTATCTTATTGTTATCCAAAAAGGTTTTAGTAGTTTTAAGTATTAAGCCGTGGGGGAGACTGGGGTATAAGGCCTCTACATCGAATGATACCAAACTATGTTCTCTTTGATAATTGTAATTGGCTATTTCTGTGATGAATGTTGGAATATTGGCTATTGACATTGGAAATACGCTATTCTTAATTAATGACTGTAAAAATATTGTAACATACCTGGCTATTGGTGCTAGTGGTGAGCTGTGATAGGCTACTATTGGTCTTAATGGGATCCCTTGCTTGTGAACCTTGGGTTTTCCATATATGTAACTCTCAGAGTCTAAATTAGACATGAATAATTTAAATTCATCGTTGGATATCATATTGCTTTTGGCCATTCTGTTTATTTCTTTTTTGAAGTATGAGTATTCTCGTTTCTTGTTAATTTCATCAACTATTGTAAATATGGTTCTGTCCTCTAATATGTTGTTCATTTTGTTTATATAATCAGATTTGTCCATCACAACAGTCATCCCTCCTTTGTCTGCACTCGTGATGATTATATCTTGTCTATTTTTGAGATCATTTAAGGCTGCTTTATCTCTGTGGTTATTTGGCGGCATTTTGTTTGGTTCTTTTAAAATGTTTATTACAGTATTTCTAATGGTATTCTTATCGTAGTTATTGAGCTTACCGATGGCTGCTTCTATTCCACTAATTATTTTGACGGTCTGTGGTTTGCCTATTGGTCTATGTTTTAATCCTTTAGATAATATGTTGACTTCATCTTTGCTTAACACTGTCTTGGAGAGGTTGATCACATTAACTGCATCATCTTTTCTACTTATAGCTGGGAAATCATATTTGCGCATCCAAAATTCTATCTTGTTGTTATGCCTTTTTTCTATTTTTTCTTTTAATACCGCCAACCTTGAGAATCAAAGATCCAGTCCAGAACCCGTTTTCAGCAAAATTAATACAAGAAACTCAGTACAAACTATTAAGATCTAGAACTAAGGGATGCCATTCTAAAATCAGAATCATTACCAAAACCATAAAAGATATACTATGTTTACTTTCCCTAAACAGCAACCAATCACATCTTAATGATATCATAGTAAACATTAACGCTAAAATAGCAGTATTAAAAGAAAAAATAGAAAAAAGGCATAACAACAAGATAGAATTTTGGATGCGCAAATATGATTTCCCAGCTATAAGTAGAAAAGATGATGCAGTCAATGTGATCAACCTCTCCAAGACAGTGTTAAGCAAAGATGAAGTCAACATATTATCTAAAGGATTAAAACATAGACCAATAGGCAAACCACAGACCGTCAAAATAATTAGTGGAATAGAAGCAGCCATCGGTAAGCTCAATAACTACGATAAGAATACCATTAGAAATACTGTAATAAACATTTTAAAAGAACCAAACAAAATGCCGCCAAATAACCACAGAGATAAAGCAGCCTTAAATGATCTCAAAAATAGACAAGATATAATCATCACGAGTGCAGACAAAGGAGGGATGACTGTTGTGATGGACAAATCTGATTATATAAACAAAATGAACAACATATTAGAGGACAGAACCATATTTACAATAGTTGATGAAATTAACAAGAAACGAGAATACTCATACTTCAAAAAAGAAATAAACAGAATGGCCAAAAGCAATATGATATCCAACGATGAATTTAAATTATTCATGTCTAATTTAGACTCTGAGAGTTACATATATGGAAAACCCAAGGTTCACAAGCAAGGGATCCCATTAAGACCAATAGTAGCCTATCACAGCTCACCACTAGCACCAATAGCCAGGTATGTTACAATATTTTTACAGTCATTAATTAAGAATAGCGTATTTCCAATGTCAATAGCCAATATTCCAACATTCATCACAGAAATAGCCAATTACAATTATCAAAGAGAACATAGTTTGGTATCATTCGATGTAGAGGCCTTATACCCCAGTCTCCCCCACGGCTTAATACTTAAAACTACTAAAACCTTTTTGGATAACAATAAGATAGACCCTAATACAATAGATAAAATAATAGGTTTAATCACATTATGTCTTAGAGTTAACATTTTCACATTTGACCAGAAACAGTATAAACAAATTAAGGGTTCTCCTATGGGAAGCCCATTGTCAACTCCATTAGCCGAAATAGTAATGAGAGAATTAGATTTATGGATCACTTCATTATACCCGGCAGATATCATATTATACAGACGATATATAGATGACATATTTTGCATTTGTACCGAAAAACAGATTCCCAACATCTTAGCCTCTCTCAATAATTACAACAATAGCTTACACTTTACAATAGAAAAAGAAAATAATTGCACATTGCCATTTTTAGATATTAAAATAATGAAAATAGATAATAGATTACAAACTACAGTTTACTACAAACCTACTTTCACCCCTAATTATATAAAGTTTTCTTCATTTTGCCCCATCAGTCATAAAATTAACACAGTGAAAACGTTGACTAAAAGAATTTATACTCATTGTTCACTAAATCTATACAAAAATCATGAAACACAGACAGTTATCCAGAATTTATCTTCAGCCGGTTACCCTAAAACATTTATATTAAAACATTTCTATCAGGAACAGGTCACATCTAACATGATAGCACAAAAAACTAAAATATACAGGCAAAATTGTTACATTCCATATTCCCCGAAATCTATCCATATTTCCAGAACATTAGATAAATTTGGAATAAAAACCTTTTATAGTAACTCACCCAGCCTATCAGATATCTTAAGAAACCCGATAACAAAAAACAGGCAAACCGAACACATATCACACAGAAAAGAAGTAATTTATTCCATACAATGCAATAACTGTAATGCCAGATATGTGGGGGAGACAGGAAGAAAATTATATAATAGAATCATTGAGCACAGAAGAAATATAAACAGAAATGACCCTTTATCTTTAATAGTACAACACTCTAATTCAACAGGACATACATTCAACTTAAATGAACCTAAAGCACATTACAACAATATAAGTAACAAATATCAAAGATTAATAATTGAAGCAATAGTGTCCAAGCAATACAATAGTATAAATCGCAAAATAGATTTACCAGAAGCATATAATACAATAGACTTAAATACAATAAGATAATACAAATTCATTCATAGCATATGATATCACATGTCTAATGGGATTCCTTGTAAGTTGTAAAATTTGTAAAATACAAAATAAGTTTACTTTAAAGTATCATATTACCTCATATATTTTAGAATTAGTTTTCCAAATCATTATACCTACATGTAAATTCAATCATTTTAATATTATTCTAGTTAAGCAGATATGCAAAATAATAGCTATATGTATATAAATTATATTTCAAACTAGGTTGGATTATTATTAGTGAGTTATTAATTCCTGTAGAAGGGCGTATGTGCTCGAAAGCTCGTAAATTGTCGTTTTAATAAAGATACGCAGCCCTTGATGCTTTATTGTATTCGTTTATAAATTGTACAGGGTTTTTTCATTCTATAGGTACAAGATAATATATATATAACCCAGAGGTTCCTGGAGCACATTGTCAACTACCCACAGTTGTGTTTTCAAATAACAGAAATCCCTGTTTGAAGGTATATTTATATATATTATAAAGATAACGCGTTTAAAAAAATAATAATAAAAATGGAAAACTGTTTAAAAAATGTAAAGATATCAACTGATAAAACTATTGACGGAAGCCCCACCCTTCCTGATGGCATTAGCCAATCGTGTTTTGTTTACATCGCTCACTTTCGTGATATGGAACAATTGGTTTTATAATTTAGGAAAATAATCATGAAAGAGAGGTCTGCAATGACATGATAACTTATAACGAGAAAGGAGACACATAAATTTGAGAAAAAAAAAATTGGCGTCAAAATATTTTCAACTTACATGAAGATTATAAACAAAATATATTAAAAATACGCGCTGATTTCCTTATATAAATTTAATTTCAATAAAGTAAAATGACTAAGAAAATGTGATTTTAACATAATACAATTTCTTTGATAAGCAAACAATAGTTAGAATATGTGTTTGTAATAAAAACAAATAATAAAAAATGATAATAATAATAATACAAAGTGCAGTGTGCCCAGTTATTTATGGTAGTCATTCAGTGAGACTGTTGAGATTACGAGAGGTTAAGATTGAAGAACCTTCTCCCAACAAGTAAGACCCTCACCTAGAGTCTAGATATCAGTTTGGACTGCCTTGGGTGATCAAGCCAGGAAGGAAAACAACGCAGGCAGAAACCAGCGGCTACTACACGCAGAAGATCTCGCTCTAGTAAGACACTCTCAGAAACTCTAAGAAAACTCTAAGAAACTCTTCTACTTAGAAACTCTTTATTTCCACAACACGGCTCAGTTATATACAAAAGGAAATTTACATAATAACAATTCATTCAAAATATATTTGACATAATAATAATTAATTTAAAAGAAATTTACATTCCAGGTTATACACTCAAAAGAGATATTTACATAGTCTATGCCACGACTTTTAACATACCCCCACCTTTCTTTTTTGTAAAAAGAAAAAATCCGGCATACTGCGGCACCCTCTCCATACACACCACCGGAGGTTGCCCCTTAAGCGTCCATCTTTCTCCTCCAAAGAAATCGGAGGTAGTCCCAATCATTTTCCTTGATGGCCATTACCTGGAAATATCTCCTCATGTCGGCCAAAACTCCGTACTTATTTTTCCGAAGTTTTATCCCTATTTCCGGGATTCTCCTCAGTAGAATGGGTCTCCTCCTCAAATACCGTCTTAAGGCGAGTGCGCCGTGTTCTCGACAGGAAGCGTCGCCAAATACTGGCCGCATAGGCGTAGCCCTGGACCCATTCCTAAACAAAAGGTGACGAGGCCAATAGTATCCTTCCACCTTTGATTCAGTACCTTGTTCTGCATCTAGGTTTTCTTCCACCTTTAAATCAGTACCCTGTTCTGCATCTAGCTTTTCTTCCACTTTTGGATCAGTACCCTGTTCTGCATCTAGCTTTTCCCCCACCGTCGAATCAGTACCTTGTTCTGCATCTATATTTTTCGCTTCATTTCCATCATGATCTGTTCCCTTGTTGTATTTATCGTCCTTACTCTTAGCAAAATCAGATTTATTTATGGTTTTCAAATCTTGGGATTCTGTTTCTTTATAATTATCCTTTATTTTAAATTCCGCATCTCTCGTTGGTCCTACTTTCACCAATTTCCTCGATGCTGGAACTCTGACAACTCCTTCCTCATTTTCCTCATTATCATCAATCGATTCAGTTTCATCTGAAATCTTTACTTGGTCAGCGCCTTCAGCTACCGCTCTAGAATTGTTTACCGGTTCATAACCTTTAATTGCCGTCTCAGAATCCTTCACTCCATCGCCCTTAAGCTTCGCTTCAGAATCTTCCCTATCCTTTAAATTTGCATCTTCATATTTTTCATTGGCATTATTTCTACCAAATTGCCCCCACCTTGAGAGCCAATCCCCTGGGTTGCCCTTAAGTTTTTGTAGATCTCCCCTATTCTTTATCTTAGATTCCGTATCTCCAGTTGGTCTTGCTTCAGAATCATTTACTCCGTCGCCCTTAGGCTCATCTTTAGAATCCTTTACTCCGTCGCCCTTAGGTTCATCTTCAGAATCCTTTACTTCGTCGCCCTTAAGCTTCGCTTCAGAATCTTCCCTATCCTTTAAATTTGCATCTTCATATTTTTCATTGGCATTATTTCTACCAAATTGCCCCCACCTTGAGAGCCAATCCCCTGGGTTGCCCTTAAGTTTTTGTAGATCTCCCCTATTCTTTATCTTAGATTCCGTATCTCCAGTTGGTCTTGCTTCAGAATCATTTACTCCGTCGCTCTTAGGCTCATCTTTAGAATCCTTTACTCCGTCGCCCTTAGGTTCATCTTCAGAATCCTTTACTTCGTCGCCCTTAGGCTCATCTTCAGAATCCTTTTTTCCGTCGCCTTCATCTCCTGCTTTTTGACCTTCAGATTCTTTTACTTGATCTCCTTTATCTCCGTCTTTAGAATTTACTTCAGATTCCTTTACGCCTTCGCCCTTAGGCTTCGCTTCAGTATCATTTACTCCGTCGCCCTTAAGATTCGCTTTATCAGGTTTTGCTTTCGCTTCATTTGCTTTCGCTTCATTTGCTTTGTTTTTAGCCTCAGCTTCCCTCACACCTACATAGCTATCAACTGCAGTTTCAGAATCCTTCACTTTATTGCATTTAACTGCCACATTCAATTCCTTTTCTTTAATAGCACTCATAGCACCCTTTTTGCCCTCATATTCAATATCTATTATAGAGGGAGCTGAACAAGCTTCCTTTAGCATTCTAGCTTTAGCTTGAGCAGGCTTCACCTCCGTAGCTCTAGCAGTTTTTACAGAATCCTCTTTTTCCACGCCTTCAATTTCATTTTTCATGGACTCTTCCGGGCTTTTCGATAGAGACGTAGAAGTAGTCTGAAGTTTGATAACTTTCTGATTATTGGTTTCTGAATTCGGAGAGGCACTAGACGCCCCTGGTGGAATTTGAGAAGTCTTGGCCTGAGCATCCCTATCCTGCTCACGCATTTCGCGAATTCTGGCCTTTAAATAATATCTCTCCATGATGTAGACTTCACACTCCTCAAATTCTTTATCAATTTCATCGTCAGTCGCCTCAGCTTTGGCTAATAAAATTTCCTGGTATTGTTCGTTCAATACCACCAGCTCCAAATAGAGAGCTTCCAATCTATCAAATTTGGCATATATGCCACTTTTGTCAATAAGAGGATTCCTTAACTCTGTATTCATATCATTTACCACTTCGGTAAAAACGCCTCTTATCGCCTCTCTACGCCTTCCGCTAACATCCTCCATCTCTCCTTGTAGTTATCCTTTCGCCTTGTAGGTATCCTTTTTACCTTGTAGGTAGCCTTTCACCTTGTAGGTAGGAGCTCTTTTTAACCTTTAACAAAGGACCTTTTGAGCTCCTTTTAACCTTGAGCTTCACTGAGCTTCTGTTCCCTTGAGCCTCTTGAGCCTCTGCTTCTTGAGCTTGAGCTTTTTGAGCCTCTTGAGCTTCTGTTCCCTTGAGCCTCCTGAGCCTCTGCTTCTTGAGCTTGAGCCTTTTGAGCCTCCTGAGCTTCTGTTCCCTTGAGCCTCCTGAGCTTCTGCCTCTTGAGCTTCTTGTACCTTGGGCTTCCTTAGCTTTCTTGTACCTTGAGCTTCCTTAGCTTCCCTGTACCCTTGAGCCTCCTTAGCTTTCTTGTACCTTGAGCTTCCTTGGCTTTCTTGTACCCTTGAGCTTCCTTAGCTTTCTTGCACCTTGAGCTTCCTTAGCTTTCTTGTACCTTGAGCTTCCTTAGCTTTCTTGTACCTTGAGCTTCCTTAGCTTTCTTGTACCTTGAGCTTCCTTAGCTTTCTTGTACCTTGAGCTTCCTTAGCTTTCTTGTACCTTGAGCTTCCTTAGCTTTCTTGTACCTTGAGCTTCCTTAGCTTTCTTGTACCTTGAGCTTCCTTAGCTTTCTTGTACCTTGAGCTTCCTTAGCTTTCTTGTACCTTGAGCTTCCTTAGCTTTCTTGTACCTTGAGCTTCCTTAGCTTTCTTGTACCTTGAGCTTCTTTAGCTTCTTGTACCCTGAGCTTCCTTAGCTTCTTGTATCTTGAGCTTCTTTAGCTTCTTGTACCCTGAGCTTCCCTAGCTTCTTGTACCTTGAGCCTCTTTAGCTTCTTGTACCCTGAGCTTCCCTAGCTTCTTGTACCTTGAGCCTCTTTAGCTTCTTGTACCCTGAGCCTCCTTAGCTTTCTTGTACCTTGAGCTTCCTTAGCTTCCCTGTACCCTTGAGCCTCCTTAGCTTTCTTGTACCTTGAGCTTCCCTAGCTTTCTTGTACCTTGAGCTTCCTTAGCTTTCTTGTACCTTGAGCTTCCTTAGCTTTCTTGTACCTTGAGCTTCCTTAGCTTTCTTGTACCTTGAGCTTCCTTAGCTTTCTTGTACCTTGAGCTTCCTTAGCTTTCTTGTACCTTGAGCTTCCTTAGCTTTCTTGTACCTTGAGCTTCCTTAGCTTTCTTGTACCTTGAGCTTCCTTAGCTTTCTTGTACCTTGAGCTTCCCTAGCTTTCTTGTACCTTGAGCTTTAGCTTTCTTGTACCTTGAGCTTCCTTAGCTTTCTTGTACCTTGAGCTTCCTTAGCTTTCTTGTACCTTGAGCTTCCCTTGAGCTGCTGTTACTCGGGAGACAGCGCCTACAGGTCTTCCCGCCTTCTGTTCCTCGGGAGACAGCGCCTACAAGTCTTCCCGCCTTGTGTTCCTCGGGAGACAGCGCCTACAAGTCTTCCCGCCTTGTGTTCCTCGGGAGACAGCGCCTACAAGTCTTCCCGCCTTGTGTTCCTCGGGAGACAGCGCCTACAAGTCTTCCCGCCTTGTGTTCTTCGGGAGACAGCGCCTACAAGTCTTCCCGCCTTGTGTTCCTCGGGAGACAGCGCCTACAAGTCTTCCCGCCTTGTGTTCCTCGGGAGACAGCGCCTACAGGTCTTCCCGCCTTGTGTTCCTCGGGAGACAGCGCCTACAAGTCTTCCCGCCTTGTGTTCCTCGGGAGTCAGCGCCTACAGGTCTTCCCGCCTTGTGTTCCTCGGGAGACAGCGCCTACAGGTCTTCCCGTCTTCCCCACTTGACCAGGCCATGCAGCCCACCCGGGGACGCCACTAAATGTTGAGATTACGAGAGGTCAAGAATTGAAGAACCTTCTCCCAACAAGTAAGACCCTCACCTAGAGTCTAGATATCTGTTTGGACTGCCTTGGGTGATCAAGTCAGGAAGGAAAACAACGCAGGCAGAAACCAGCGGCTACTACACGCAGAAGATCTCGCTCTAGTAAGACACTCTCAGAAACTCTAAGAAAACTCTAAGAAACTCTTCTACTTAGAAACTCTTTATTTCCACAACACGGCTCAGTTATATACAAAAGGAAATTTACATAATAACAATTCATTCAAAATATATTTGACATAATAATAATTAATTTAAAAGAAATTTACATTCCAGGTTATACACTCAAAAGAGATATTTACATAGTCTATGCCACGACTTTTAACAGAGACACTGTATCAATTATTCAAATATAGGTTTTTAAACCCCCCCCCCCTTTAATTAAACCTTGTTAATTTATTTTAGGCAATTTTCAATTTTATTTAGAGACTTTTCAAATTTTAATATAAACATTTAAAATTTTAATTCGAACATTTTAAATTTTAATTTAAACATTTTAATTTTTAATTCAGACATTTTAATTGATACACATGGACTTTTATATAATACTAGCTGACCCGGGCAACGCCCGGGTTTTACCCGATTAAATGTTTTTATTCAAATACTATTCTAACAATTATAAATTGGCGCCGTGGATGTCCCGTTCCAAACTTTGTTTCTGAGAAGCGATATTTTTATAGAGAGATAATCTGGCTTCGCGTCTTCTGCTCGAATGAATGTTTTTCTGCAAAAATTTTGTACCTGCATATTAAAAATGAACTGGCTTTACCGTGGTCTCTGCTTTTTGGAAATTTTCCTCCATATAATTTTGTATTTGATAATCAAACCTTATACAGCAATATTGTCATCATCATTTTCTGACTAAAAAACAACTATTTTTGCCCAGAACATATCAATATAAATTTTTCAATTTTTCGATTTAAATTTTAATAGAGGGATAATCTGGCTTTGCGTCTTCTGCTTGAATGAATGTTTTTCTGCAAAAATTTTGTACCTGCATATTAAAAATGAACTGGCTTTACCCATGGTCTCTGCTTTTTAGAAATTTTCCTCCATATAATTTTGTATTTGATAATCAAACCTGATACAACAATATTGTCATCATCATTTTCTGACTAAAAAACAACTATTTTTGCCCAGAACCTATCAATTTAAATTTTTCTTGGCTAAAAATCTGATAAATATCTCTTCCAGATCTTTCTCTATGTCCTGTTAAAACACGTTTTACATGTCTATTAGGTCAGCTGATATTACTTCCCATCTTCACCGCTAGAGGCGCTGCTTGCGAGCGAAAGGGCAAATTTGCAAGGAAATTTGCAAATAACTCAAGAATATTAGGGATAGAGACCTGAAATTTTCGCAAAAAGTTTTTCCAGATTCTACTATATATACTGTTAAAATTTCAGTCAGATTAGTTACGTATTGTGGACGTGTATAGCCGACATAGGAACAAACACACATACATACATACATACTGTGCAGAAATGTAGGGTAGTCGGTTTACAAGACACTGAAGCGAAATTCGGTAGAAGAATTCGCTGTGATGATTCTTTGTGGGCTGTTGCAAGGATTTAAAAAAGATCACTAAATAGCAGAAAGGAGGGGGTAAAAATCTCCTTCTAACTAATTTTATTTAATACATATTAAGAGGACAGAGGAAAACACGCGACTGGCGGGTATCAGGCCAAGCCGTGTTCTGATGTTTATGTTGGCGGCTCCTTTGATGCAGGCAGACGCCGCCGTGTTTACAGTCGACACTTGAGCTCGTCTGGGCTGGATCTGTCTGGATCTCCACCATTCCACACACATACACTGACTTTTATATATATATAGGGATTCAATTACAAACACTTTAAAGCAACTGTGACAACATTAAATTCAATATTAAAATATTTTCGTCTCTGATTTCTACTAATTTCAAAATGAAAAAAGGCTCATATTAATCAATGGCAAAATAAAAGCAGTGTAAATATAAAAGTAATATTAAAGTCAATAATAATCAGTAGCCAAGTTGGCGCATATAAACAAAAGGAATAACTCCTTCATATATGTTGTTTAGCTTGTAATACAATAAATATATTAAGTTTAGTCTGCTTAATGTTGTTGTTAGTTTTTATTTAAACTAACTACGAAGACAAGTTAATGTCACATGGTGGCAGCGGTAATCGCATAAATTAATAATTAAAATAATTTAGTGTTCGTGTCAAAATGGCTGACCAATTCTTAAAGCCGCCTAAGCCTTTGGAGCAATCATCAAAAGAAGCATGGGACGAGTGGATAGAAGCATTTATATGGTACGAAAAAGCTGTACAATTAGAAAAGAAACCACAAGAAGTCCAAGTAGCGATCTTTATGGCTTCGATTGGACAATTGGCCCAGAAAATTTATAAAACGTTCAAGTTGAATGAAGGTGAAGAAAATAAGTTACAAGAACTCGAGGGTAAGTTTAATGAATACTTTACCCCTAAATTAAATTATACTGTAGAAAGGTATCAGTTTAATAATATAAAGCAGTGTAATGAGCCTTTTAAAGAATTCCTAACTAAAGTTAAATTACAAGCAAAAAAATGTAAATTTGATCAAATGGAGGATGAACTAATTAAGGATAGAATAGTTATTGGTATACAAAATAATGATGTTCGAGAAAAATTACTTTCTGATCCAGATCTGAATATAACTAAAGCAATTCAAATATGTGTAGCTGCTGAAAATGCTAACACACAACTAAGAGAAATTAAAGATAGGAACGAAAGTGAGCCATCCATTTCCACAATCGAAAGAAAAATTAGTAGAGATTTCTCACAGAAAGCCTTTAATCCTAGAGATACCACAAGCTTTAAGAAACTTATAAATAATTGTACACGCTGTGGAGCTAAACAATGAAATAAACAAATGCCCAGCATATGGTAAAGTATGCCATAAATGTAAAAAGGCTAACCATTTTTCAAAATTATGCAAAACTGCCAAAAGGGAAAGAGTGGTAAACCTTGTAGAAGATACTGAGGTGGAATCGGATGAATTTTCTCTCTCAATAAATGAAATAAAGACCCGAAATGGACAAGAGTGGTTGGAAAGAGTAACGTTCAAAGGAAATCAAACAGTTTATTTTAAATTGGACACTGGAGCCCAGTGCAATGTCATACCTTTGACACTCTCTAAAAAACTTAAACTAAAAATTAATTCAAGTAGAGTAAGGAAGTTATTAACTTACTCTGGTGAATCTATAAGGGTAATGGGCGAGACAAATGTTACTTGCACAATAAAAAGTAAGGCAGTAGTTCTCAGATTTATAATATCAGAAAAAGGAATAACTCCAATTCTGGGAAGAGATGCCTGCTCACAGTTAGGCTTGATCTACAGGGTTGATGAAGTCTGTCCAGAAATGGAATTTGATGAATTGTTTAAAGGTATAGGGCTTATAAGGAACTATAAATATAAAGCTGACTTTTCAGAAATTCCAAAAAAATTGCCCATTAAACCTGCTCGCAAGATACCTTTTGCAATTAAAGATAATGTCAAGAAGGAACTTGATGAAATGGAAGCATTGGGCATAATCAAAAAAGTGAATCACCCCACTCCCATCTCCAGTCATATGGTGATAGTTCGCAAGGACGGAAAGATAAGGATATGTCTTGATCCTTCAGACTTAAACAAGATTTTGTTACGAAGAGAGTTTCCTCTCAAACGACTGGAGGACATTGCAGTCACCTTGCACAAGTCCAAATACTTCACCAAACTGGATTTAAAGAAAAGCTTTTGGCAACTCCCAGTTGATGAAGAAACACAACCATACTTAACTTTTTCAACACCATGGGGAAGATACTCATTCTTACGGGTACCATTTGGTATTAAAACTGCCCCAGAAATAATGCAACAAATTATGACTGATTTACTAAGTGACCTAAAGGGAGTAGAAAACTCAATGGATGATATCCTGATCCATGCACCTGACCTGGATACATTGAGAAAGAGAACTTATGAGGTTCTTTCTTTGCTTAAATCAACTGGAATCAAAGAAAAATGTGTCTTCGAAAGAGAACAAGTTAAATTTTTGGGGCATTTGATATCAAAAGCAGGAATACAAATAGACCCAGGAAAGGTCAAAGCAATAAATGATATCCAGAGTCCTAGAAATCGCAAGGAGCTTCAGCGCTTACTTGGTATGATACAATACTTGCAGAGTTTCATACATAATGCATCGGAAAAGACCAGCAACATGAGGATGCTCCTTAAGAAAAATGTTGTTTGGAACTGGGACCCTTCCCTTGATAATGATCTAGAAGAAATTAAAATTGCATTAAAGAAGGCACCTGCTTTGAAATTTTTTAATCCAAATGCGGCACTGACAATGTCAGTTGATGCTAGTTCACATGCGGTTGGAGCTGTACTTATGCAGGACAACCATCCTATTGCCTTTGCTTCAGCAACACTAATTGACTACCAGCGCAACTATCCCCAGATTGAGAAAGAGGCCTTAGCAATAAAATTTGGATGCCGAAAGTTTCATGAATACATTTTTGGTAGACCTATCTTGGTAGAAACTGACCATAAGCCTCTCGAAACCATTTTTAAGAAATGCTTGAGCAAATCGCCACTCCGTTTGCAGAGAATATTATTAGAGCTACAGCCCTATGATCTAAAGGTAAAATATGTTAGAGGTAAAGATATGTTTATAGCTGATTTACTAAGCAGGGATTGTGTTGAAGAAGAAAAATTTGAAAACGAGCATCTAGAAATTCTTCTATGTATTTCTATGCCACAAAGCCTAACAAAGAATGAACTGGTGACGGCAACAGAAACTGATCCAGAACTATCGCAACTAAAGTCACTTCTAATAAATGGATTGCCGGAACACAAGTCTGGAGTTCCAATTGAATGCAGATTATATTGGCCCTTCAGAGAAGAAATCTCTTTGCATGAAGGCTTAATATTCAAAGGAATACGCATAATAATCCTTAAATCTCTTAGATTCAAGGTTTTAAAGAGTCTGCACATCGGACATATTGGCATCAACAGCACTCTTCAAAGAGCCAAGGAATCAATTTATTGGCCTGGAGTAACAAAAGATATAATCAACCAAGGAGAAAAGTGTATGATTTGCATTTCCAATTCCAGGAGTAATCAAAAACAAACAATCATTAACAAGGAAATACCCAAATTTCCATGGCAGATTGTAGCATCGGATGTTTTTATGTATAATGACCACCATTATTTACTGGTAACTGATAGTTATTCTGGATATATTGATTTTAAAGAACTTAAATCATTAAATTCTAAAGAAACAATAGTATATTTAAAGGAATGGTTTGCCCAACATGGGATACCAAAGGTTCTAGAAACTGACAATGGTACCAACTATTGTTCAAGAGAATTCAAGCAATTTTCACAGGAATGGTCATTTACCCACCAAACCTCTAGCCCTCTACACCCTAGGTCCAATGGGTTGGCAGAAAGGGCAGTTCAAACAGCAAAAAGTCTTCTTAGAAAATGTGAAAGAGGAAAAGAAGACATCCAAATGGCACTGTTGAACTATCGAAACACCCCAAGAGAAGGATTAGGTTCACCTGTGCAACGACTTTATAGTCGCCGAACCAGAACCGTGTTGCCAATTAAAGAAGATCTTTTGGAACCATCTGTACTGGAGAAAACTAGTGAAATTCTTAGAAACGCTCGCGCAAGACAAAAATCTTATGGTGATATGCATTCTACATCACATCAGCAACTCTCTGAAAATCAACCAGTGTTCTTGAAAGAGCGTGAAAGAGTTTGGACTCCTGCTACGGTAGTCAAGCAGTTAAGTCCTAGGTCATATGCAGTGAGATCTCAAGATAGGATATTGCGTTGTAATCAAGCCTTCTTGAGACCTTTTCATGGTGAGCCAGAGGCTCAAACTTCATCCATGGACTATCATAAGGAAATGGAGAACAATGGTCCTCCTCCACTTGAAAGTGAGCACGCATCACCCCCACCTGTGCCGACTCTGCTGGACAAGACTGACAAGGGACCCCACCCATCAATGGAGCCATCACAGACTTTACCGGCCACTGACCATCACCCTTTAAGAACAAAGTCTGGACGCCTCATCAAGTCAGTCTCCCGGCTGAACCTTTGAAAAAAAAAAAAAAGGGAGATGTAAATATAAAAGTAATATTAAAGTCAATAATAATCAGTAGCCAAGTTGCACATATAAACAAAAGGAATAACTCCTTCATATATGTTGTTTAGCTTCTAATACAATAAATATATTAAGTTTAGTCTGCTTAATGTTGTTAGTTTTTATTTAAAACTAACTACAAAGACAAGTTAATGTCACAAGCAGGAAACGTTCATCAAATATCAAATAATTACAAGAAGAAACTATTGAAAAAGCTTCTAAGTTATTGAATAACAATTATAGTTCTTCTATAACAATGATGAAAAATTATTTTAAAAAAAGAAGGCGAATTAAAATAAAAAAAAGGAAGCTTTAAACAGAAAAAAATTATTAAGCAAGTTAGATTTTATTGAAAGAGTAAGCAAAATAATCCAAGTGTAATTTTAAAAATAATAGATTGATTGAAAATTTTTAAAATCTGAAAATGTCGCAAAAAAAAGCAATTTTTAATCTATTAAAAGTAGTAATATTACTCTGAAAAAGTCATCTATTGGGTTGATTGACCTAAATTCAAATGAAATAGAATCGAATATGCGAAGACATGTCTCTGAAGACAAAGCTCAATGCAATTTTCTAAATGAATATTTAATTAAGATTCTAAATAATTGTAATATAGTTAATATCGTACTCGGCAACACAGTTGAGTTCGATATAGAATGTAAATAAAAGAACTAACGCTATCTAATACTAACAACAATCCTGTAAGTAAATAAATATATCTAATACCCCAATAAATAAATCTTATAATACGTTTGCTAATTATATTACGTAAACAAAGATTTTACATGGTGTCAGAAGTTTAAAATTTAAAATAAATAAAAGTAGCGTATTTCGCTAACCCTAGTTTTAAAATGAAAGGCTTAACAAAAGTTCCAAACTTAAAAATAAGCGAAAATAAATAGCTTTGAGAATAATATTTGAATAACTAACCATGGAGGCACCAAAACATTTTGATCCTAATAGAGAAAGGTGGGAAGATTGGCTTCAAAAATATTCTTGGTATGAAACTGCTACGGAGATGAAAAAGAAAGAACCAGAAGTTCAAGTCGCGTCGTTCATGACAATAATAGGAAGCGATGTTTACCGTAAAATTTACCGTACATTTGTACTATCTCCAGAAGAAACTAAAAAAGTTGAAGAAATCAAAAAACGTTTCACTAACTACTTTTTGCCAAAAAAGAATTATACCATGGAACGTTATAACTTTAATAAATTACAACAAAGCATGGTTGAAACAATTACAGAATTTATCACAAGATTGCGCCTACAAGCATCAAAGTGCAAGTTTGGAAGATGAACTAATCAAAGACAGGGTTGTTGTTGGTATTCATGATGACCACGCAAGAGAAAAACTTCTGAGTGATCCTGATTTGGACCTGGATAAGGCAATACAAATATGTATGGCTGCAGAAAGGACAAACAAGTAAATAAAGGTCATGCAACAGCGTTCGGATCAAGAAGTATCAGTCATTAAAATAACTTCAGGCCAAAAAAGAATGTAACAATGGAAGAAGTTCCAAAATTAATAGACAATTGCAGAAAATGTGGCGGCACACATCCAATTAGATGTCCCGCATATGGAAAAATTTGTAAAAAATGTAAAAAAGCAAATCATTTTGCAAAATGTTGCAGATCAAATTTCAGGTATAAAAAGAAAATCAATACCTTAGAAGAAGAAGGAACAGAAAATGATGAATTTAGTCTTCAAATTAATTCATTTTCGGAATTCACTAGTGAACCAATGGAAAAAATCCAAATAAACAACACTGAACCTTTCAAAATAAAATTGGTCACTGGAGCTCAGTGCAATGTCTTGCCTTGGAACATTTTCAAGAAAATAAATTCAAAACTTAACAGAAGTTCAGTGAAAAGTTTAAAATCATTCTCAGGCCACAGAATTAAGGTGGAAGGAGAAATTATTGCCTCATGCATAATAAACAACATCAAGGCAGACATTAAGTTCATTGTCACCAAAACAGGGACCACACCAATACTGGGCAGTGAATCTTGCTTTATGCTAGGATTACTCAAGAGAATAAATGAAATAAAACCAGTAGAACAAGAGTTTCACCAGCTGTTCAACGGAGATGGTTGCTTAAAGAATTTTGAATACAGAGCAGAATTCACAAAAGGGGACCACAAGTTGGAAATAAAACCACCCAGGAGAATACCCCTTAAAATAAAAGATGAGGTCAAGAAACAAATAGACTTAATGGAGAAAAGTAAGGTGATAAAAAGAATGGAAGAACCGACACCTGTCTCAAGCCACATGGTGGTAGTGAAACAAGGCGGGAAATATAGAATTTGCATTGATCCATCAGATTTAAACAAGATCCTGCTAAGAAGACTCTACCCACTAAGAACGATAGAGGACATAGCTTCCAATATCAAAAATTCAAAATAGTTCACAAAGCTTGACTTCTTAAAAGGCTTTTGGCAATTGAAGGTCGCTGCGGAAACACAACCTTACATGACCTTCAGCACACCTTGGGAGCGTTATGCTTTTCTTAGAGTCCCATTTGGAATTAAAACTGCCCCGGAGATTTTCCAGAATACCATATCCAAGATTGTAGAGAATATACCTGGTGTAGAAAACTCAATGGACGACATACTCATCCATGCTGAAGACATCCAAACACTGAGAGAAAGAACTAAAATAGTCATGACTACTCTTCAGGAAGCTGGAGCAAGACTCAATAAGGACAAGTGTGAATTTGAAAAAACAAAAATAAAGTTCTTGGGACATATCTTCACCAGTGATGGAATAAAAACAGATGAAGAAAAAGTCAAAGCCATTGACAATATCAAGTAACCATCAAACAAAAAAGAACTACAAAGACTTTTGGGAATGGTTCAATACTTACATAAATTCATCCCAAATCTCTCAGAGATAACATACAGAATGAGATTGCTTCTGAAGAAAAACACAGAATGGCAATGGGACAGCTTGAGGGACAAGGATATGGAAAGAATAAAAGACTTATTAAAATAAGCACCAACCCTAAAGTATTATGATCCTAACAAAGATGTGGTACTTTCGGTCGATGCAAGCCAACATGCCATTGGAGCAGTCTTACTCCAAGAAGATCAACCAATTGCGTATGCTTCTTCTGCATTAAATGATACTCAGAGGCATTACCCTCAAATAGAAAAAGAAGCTCTGGCAATTAAATTTGGTTGTAAGAAATTCCATACCTATATATATGGTAAATCTCTTTTAATAGAAACAGACCATCGACCGTTAGAATCCATTTACAAAAAACCAATGGATAAAATGCCACCAAGACTTCAAAAAATATTCATGGAAATTAATCAATATGGACCAAATATTAAATACAAGAGTGGAAAGGAGCTCTTGATTGCAGACTTACTGAGTCGAGATTGCAAATCATATGAGATTCTAGAAGAAAATCCAATAGAAATCCTTTTAATTACTGCATTTGACAATAGATCAACAACCAACATCATGAAAGCTACAAAGGAAGATGCAGAATTGCAAGAACTAAAAGAAACAATAATCCAAGGATGGCCAGACCAAAAGTCACTAGTTCCTCTATCTTGCAGAAGATATTGGAATATAAAAGATGAACTTTCCATTCATGAAGACCTAGTTCTGAGGGGAACCAAAATAATAATACCAGAATCAATCAAAAAACAAGTTCTCAAACAGATACATGAAGGCCACCTAGGCATTAATGGTTGTACCAAAAGAGCCAAAGACTCCATTTATTGGGCAAGAATGTCCAAAGATATCTCTGACATGGTAGAAATTTGCAAGACATGCATAGCTACACAAAGAGACAAACAAAAACAACCCCTAATGCTAAAAGAAATTCCTGAGCTCCCATGGGAAATTGTCGCATCAGATATCTTTCAATTTGAAGGGAATGAATACATTGTGATTATAAACAGTTATTCTGTATTCATACTCTTTGAACCTATTAACACCATAAATTCAAAAGATACCATTGGATTTCTCAGAATAAACTTTAGCATACATGGAATTCCTAAAGTTCTGGAGACAGATAATGGAAGAAATTATGCTTCAAGAGAGTTTAATGAATTCAGCAACAAATGGAAGTTTAATCACAAGACTTCAAGTCCACATTACCCTAAATCAAATGGACTGGCTGAAAGAGCTGTGCAAATAGCAAAGAACATTCTTAGAAAATGCGAACAAAGTGGAGATGATATCCAGATTGCATTACTCAACTATAGAAATACTCCAAGAGAAGACTTGGGATCACCAGCACAAAGACTACTTTCAAGAAGAACAAAGACAATCTTGCCAATCAGCAAAGAATTGTTAAGACCTTGCATCCAAAAAGATGTCACTTTAAAGCTAAGAAGATCCAGAAACAAGCAGAAATTCTACTATGACAAAGGATCAAGAGACGAACCAACTTTCAAGATCGGACAAGAAGTTTATCTAAGAGAAAACAGAAGAAACTGGAAACCAGCCACAATAGTTCGAGAAGATGGTCCAAGGTCCTATACAGTCCAGAACAACAAAGGACTCTACAGAAGAAACCAATCACATATTACAACTAACCAATCCCAAAGAGACCATGAAAGCATCCTTGAGCAAGAACCCAGTGGAAGTGCTTGTTCAACTATGGAGCAAGATCAAGAAACTCAGCCTAAAGGTTCTGACAGGATGGAGCTGCAGTCGGAAACTGATAATCCAGCTGGAGAGGAGGAGACCAGAGAGGTGCGGAAGTTCACAAGAAGCGGTCGCCAGGTGAAGCCACCAAAAAGAATGGATTTATAAAAAAGGAGAGATGTAATATAGTTAATATCGTACTCGGCAACACAGTTGAGTTCAATATAGAATGTAAATAAAAGAACTAACGCTATCTAATACTAACAACAATCCTGTAAGTAAATAAATATATCTAATACCCCAATAAATAAATCTTATAATACGTTTGCTAATTATATTACGTAAACAAAGATTTTACAATAATTAATAGGCAAACCTGCAAAACTAGTGGTCCCTAAAATAAGATATCCAAATGTGACTTTTGTAGTGGCTATCAACAATTGAGCCCCTCAATGCACAGATTGATTAACTCCATAAATAATCGGGAAAAAAATGTTTAATTTTTGTTGAAAGTCTAAAAATCTATATGACATATAGATTTTTAGACTTTCATCAAAAATTAAACATTTTTTTCCCGATTATTTATGGAGTTAATCAATCTGTGCATTGAGGGGCTCAATTGTGGAATAATTAACCATAAAATAGTATTTGGTTCAACTTTTAAGGCCTCAAATATTGAAGAATTTATAAATCAAATAATGATTTAAATTTAAAATTACCAAGACCCTCGAGAATATTGCTTTTTTATGAATAATTCCCAAGAGTGTACAATAATAGAAATATAACATATTTAATTAAAGAAAATAGCTCTGAACTTCAATTTTCATCTCCCTATTCATTTATTATGACTCCCTTTGAGGCAAATTCTCAAAAAATATATACACCTATCCCCCGATTTACACTGGTAGATACGTTCCTGACGTGTAAATGGGGGGATAGGTGTACACAGAAATAAAAATAAAATGCATTGACAGGTTAAAATATGTAGTTAGCACATAAGCTCGGGATTCTTTGTGAGATGTGTACACAGCGCATGTGTTCAATCACAGTAGCATTTAGTATAGTGCGATAAATAAAAAAAAAACTTATTTGGAAAACCGTGTAAATGCGAAAACGTGTAAAAAAAGTACCGTGTAAATGGGGGGATAGGTGTATATATATATTAATATCCGCCAAAAAATGGCTGATAACATCTTTACAATTTTCTTTTTTTTTTTTCATTATTATCCCATTGTATACAAGTTCATGAAGACTGAATTCATAGATGAAATTTACCATCTTGGTAGGGTTGATATATAGGTCCTGTCTTGAGGCTCACATGCATTCCAAGAGGTGGTCTGGTGAGGCCTCTTTGGTCCTCTAGATGGTGTATTGTGGGAAGCCTGGAAATACAGGTTGCTGCTTGTATCTGAAGGGACGCAATTTTAACATATTTTTATTGCCTGACTGTCCCTTTTCTTAGAAAGCCAACCTTTGAAGCTAGTTGTCACAATACCTATTACATTTTTGTACTCATTAGTGTCAAGGTTGTGCATTGAATATGCTAGTATTTTTTTTTCATCTAATAAAATTTATTAATAAAATTGTTGTGATAGAGAAAAGGGGAATAAATACATAAATACATATCTTCAATTAAAAAAAAAAAAATATATATATATATACATAAATGAAACCAATGAAGGACTATTGGCTGATGGCCAAAAAAATAAATTTAAAGGAATAGAAAAAGGGACTTACTGTAGGGGGAAAACCACCCACCAATGGCCGGTGGTACGGTCAGCTGCTCTCTTCCTGCTAAGATCTAACTGCCACTTTTTTTTTTAATTTGGCGCCATCTGTTGGTTCAAACCATGCTGCGCCCCCTATGAGCGAACTCTGAGAGCCTTTTAATTAAAAAAAAAAGCTTAATATTATCAAGGTTTTATATTGAATATATATTATGTTCAATTTTTTTTTAAACTATAAATTTTAATAAAAAACCAGTAAGAGCAAAAGACAATTTCATGCCTGATGTCTTTGTTGGGTTCTGGGCCTTCCTCTCAGTTGAAGGTTGAGGCTGTTGGTGGTGGTGGGGGTTCATAGGCTCATCTATTGTCTGGTCATCACCAGGCTGCCTCCATCACTGAGGGGCTCTTGGCATCTCACTGAGGGACTCTTGTCATCCGGTGTAGCAGGTCACATGGGGTGTGCAGACAGTAGGAAGGGCAGGGAGGTCTATAGGCCTTTTTTAAAACAATTTTTTCTAGCCACACTTTCCAGCTCCCACACCAAGCTTGGTGTAGTCCCTCACACACACTTCCTGGTCAGTGGTGAGCTCCTGTAGCATGCCATCTCCTTGAAGGTGTCCATGGGGTTCTGGACCTGGAGTAGGGTTGGCTTGTAGTCCAGACTGCATACTACAGCAGTCAGTTGGCAGTCAGAATTGGTCCTCCGGGAATCATGCCTCCCCTGCCACAACACTCTCACATACAGGTGAATTCCTCTTCAATCATTAACATTGTTCCCCCTACAGCAGACATCCTTTCATTCCATTTAAATTTATTTAGACACCAGCTAGCTATATAAAACCAATTACGTTATATTTGTCTTCCGCATCCTCAACATATCCTCAATAGCTCCAGGCTTTTGGTTCAGTGGTTCAATGATGGGATGTCGCCTCCTGTATTACAATTTCTTTAATTGACCATATCGAAAAGGGAATTTCTCATATTACAGAAACTAATTGACACAATCTTTAGAATAATGAAACTTTTCAATATTTTAAAATTGCTTTATAGTCTTCTTTAAAAAGATTAAATAAAAAAGTCCATGTGTCTGAATTAAAATAAAAAATATATATATAAATTCAAAATGTGTAAATTAAAATTCTAAATGTCCTAATCCAGATTAGGTCTTATTTTCTTGCATCTATAATCTATAATCCAAATTGTGCTTTATCATTTTTAATGTCTAAATATAAATTTAAACTGTCTAATTAAAAGTTAAAAACCTATATTATTGAAAAAATCAATGCAAAAACATTTTACCTTGATCAAATAAAATTCACCTTAATAAAATTTAATAAATAAAATATTTGTGAATTATCATCTACAGACCTTCCCATGCTCTGTTGATAAGCCTTATACATACTGTCATAGAGAATATTTATTCAAATAATAAAAACAGATTTAAAGTTGTATTAGTGATTTTTAATTTACTACAAAGTGAATCACTTTGCTTACTTAGTAGTATTGAAAATTTTATGATAATCATAAATAAAGAGTACATGTTGTGATTTAATCTATAAGATTGAATAATAACATGATTCTGACAAAAATACAATAAACCTATAAATTTTCAAATACACAAAAATATACATTTTGTTCAATAAATTGTGATGACAAATTATTTCAATGTAAAAAAAAGGCATTTTGGCCTAGAAAAAATAGTTTCTGATTTGGTTTCAACTATCAACTGGTTTACAAATAGAAGAAAAATGTAACATTTGGTAAATAATAGGCTTAATGGGACTATATTGGATGTATTTCATTAATATTAAATTTAACTGTATTGCCTTTTGAATCTCTTGCCTCAGCGAATTTTCTTTTATTTATAATTTAATAGAAGGGGGGGATGATAGTGTTAATAATCTTAAGTTTTTAAAATTTAATTTTCAATTTAGTTTCTGAGATTTTGCAACTTTTTTTGTGAAATAGGAAAATATGGTTAAGGGCATTTTGCATCCTTTTTAAAATGTCTTAGTTCTACAAGCTAAGAAGAAAAAATCCAAATAAATTAATAGTGTGTGACGTTTTGGTAACAGCATTGTTCCCATCATCAGACAAAAGAATGAATATTAGAAATAATAAAATAAACTTTAGGTTTTTTCCTTTTTATTGTTGTTTTTTCTTTGTCGCTTATTGTAACCACGGATGCCTGGTTACAGACCTTAACTGTTTGTTTTTTTACAGTAAATTATAGCTTTTTTTTTGGCTATGTAGATAGCAATAAATTTAGGAATATTTAAAAATAAGATTTATTTTTAATTTTTATGATAAACTTTTAAAACTTTTTTTTTAATAAACAACAGGGTATATTGATTATTGAATTACCAAAAAAAATATTATCAGTATAAATTTCTTTATATTTGTGAGACTTTGTATGGAGCAATTTTGTTTATCTCCCATTATTTTCATTTAGAAATTATTTTTGTTAATTGTTCATGAGAGCAGTGCTTTTTTAATTTGAAGTTCAATTTGAAATGCATGAGGATAGTAAATGAGAGATTAAATTTCAAGCCAACCAATTTTTTTATCTGGATGAATTGACATTGGTAGGATAGGATCTTCTACCTTTTTAAATTTTTAAACACAAGGTAATAAGACCAAATCCAAATAAATGAATAGGTTTTTTTACACACTATTTATTCATTTGGATTTTCTTATTACCTCGTGTTTATAATCTACAATCCGAAGTGTGAATTATCATTTTTAAAAATTTGTTAGGATCTTAATAGTTTGATCTACAATCAGGGATCAGTAACTTCATTGACAATTAGGGATGCCTGCTTAGACAGAGTTTCTTCTTATCATGTGGAGGTATGAATTTTATTACAATTTTTTTTTATTCATGTCCAGTTTTTATCTGACCTATTTTTCAAAACTGGATTTTAGACCATGGATGAGATATATGATCTTAAACTAAGTTTCTCTTTAGGTGAAGAAAGCACTCATAAGGTTGTGGGAAATGTCATTTGCCATGTGTTCTGGGTTGGATGTTGAGTCCCATGATTCCTTTTATTCTGAGTGCTTTGGAAGCAGCTAATAGTATTTTGTATTGACCACATATAGATCTTTGTCCGTCACCGGAATAAGTTTTGAAGGTGTGAGAAGCTCTAGCTTCGGGCAGCCATGACAGATAGCATAATTTCATGTAAACAAACAAGTACCCGAGTATAATTTTCTAATTATAGGTAGAGAGTAGAGGGTGTAAATTCTTGAATTCGCTGTTTGAAAGTTCATTATAAAAATAAGGGTAACTTTTTGTTTTTGTGGGCATTATTGGTTCATTTTTTATAGAATAAATACCTCAGTGTTGACTTCAAGCTTTTGTGAGGTTGAGTTTTTTTTATATGAAAAATAGGAAGTTTTCTCTTATATATGGGCATGAGAAGCCAATAGGATCAGTAATTATTTAGGTAGACAAACCAGTCTAGCAGAATTCATTCAAGGTAAAAGTTTCATTTCAATTTTTGAATGATCAAATATTGGTTTAATTAATACTAAAATTAGTTTGTTATGGGATCTTAGTAGTTTAAAATTTAACATTCTGATTTTGCTCCTCGGGTTTCTTTGTATATTTTAGGATTATTGGCTGTTTTTTTATGAAAAGGAGGATATATATTGGATATTTATTATTTAAAAAAATTTCATTGGATGATTTCATGCATACCTGTATGCTCTGAAATTTTAAAAATTGGATATAGCTTTTAGGGAGTGGCTTTTTAAAAGTTTGATATATATTATTTCTTAGTATATTTTTAACACTTCACACAAGCACCCAGAATGTATTTGAATGATAGTCTTTTGTGATATGTCTATAGATTGACTTTTTTAGAGGGATCTTTGGTTTCGTAAAATATGTATTTTTTATTTTAGAATGTTTTCTCACCTTGTGTCACTGGTTTTTTGAAATTAATTTTCTTTTTGATGTAAATGAATGTTTAGGCAGGGGAATTGTTAGCACACCTTTAAGACCTTTGTACAATAGTAACCCACTATTCACCCCAAACCTCATCTATTCATCCATGTCCTACCTTTCTTCTTCAAAGCTGCTAAGCTCTGTTGAATGTGATGGAGCTCAAAGCCTTCAGCCTTGACAGCACGGAGCCAGAGTCTAAGATAATTTCAAAGACCTCTTACCTGTGGTCGAATCTCATGACCTATGGTGGCTGATTTGACCACCCAAATACCAAGCCAGAGTCCAGCATGAACTCTAACTAAATGCCTTATCCCAAACCCTCATTATGGCTGATAATATCACCATCTTTAGGAGGAACTCCAATGCCACCATGTGCCCTAAACCATCCACAAGATGCTTAGGTCTCACCATTTACTTTTTTTAAAAGATTTTATCATTAAATGTTGGTGTCATAAATGCCAAATCTGTCTGAGCTGCAAAGGGAATGCCTTCGAAAGTGGACGACAGGGGATGTCTAAATTGAAGAATATTCCATAAACCAAATTTCTGGGGAATTCTCTGCTTTTCAATTAACCCAAATAAAAATACCTTATATAATTCACAAAAAAATACTTAGAAATAATATAAATATTTTCTATAAATACTTATATAAATAAAATAAATATATAATTTATAAAAAAATACTTCTAACCCTATGTGTTTCTGTATTATCCAAGTCTCATTATATTTTTTCAAGCAGACCAGAAAAATTTTACTGAGTAAATTTTTTAGTTTGTAATTAATAATAAATTCATACACTTCATTAGGTCAATAAATTTATTGGTGAGATCACTTGTTCGACTTGGTATATTTGTGTTTATGATAGGAATCACAGGTAATAAAGAATCCAAGTCGGTGGATGAGAGGGTAACACGCTCGATTCCCCACAGTCATGAACCGGGATTAAATCCCGCGTTAAAATTTGTTTAATATGTGAATAACCTTCATATATTATTCATTGTTCAATTATCATGAACTAGGTTGCTCTTGCTGAGCGGTACCTATTTATGTGAATTTGAACCAGTAAAGAATCCATACAAGTTTAAAATTATTCCTGTTCATTAAATTTCAAAACCAAGAAGTTCCCAAACAGTGTTTCTTTAACCAGAAGTATTTAATTCTGTTTTTCATACAAGCACACACTCACAAAGCCTTTATTAAGACACCAGACTCTTACATATTCTGCTCTCTTGCATTGCGGCTTGCAATGATATCCTCTCAATGATTAATCATCATCATGAAGTGGAGAAGAAGCAATAAAACCAAGTTTTTTCATATTTACTGCTTTATAAAAGTTGTATAGTAACCTAGAAACCAGTTTTTACTAAATTTGCATATATCGAACAAAATGCTAATGAAAGCAAGAGTCTCATTCAAATAGATTCTTTTACATTCTAAGCTCAAAAAGAAAACATTCAAATTAGTTTCAAAGTATTGAGATGCATTTTGTTAAATTAATCAAATTTCTTAATATATTTTCCATTAAAATAAAAAAATAGATGAGAAAGTGGGTTGGGGAGAAGCTAAAAGCCAAAGATTATCCTAAATAAAAAAAGATTGAGTCAAATAAGATGAGGGAAAACACACAACAATAAGGATCAATAATTTATTTTCTTCTTCAAAATAAAACTTACCTATCATTTAGATATTGATTCCTTTATTTAAAACCAAATCATATATTTTAGTTGAATTGTATATCCTTCTGAAGACATTTCAATTTGCAAAGAAGCCAGGAAAAAAGTGGTCAGAAAAATGAAGCAGGGTTGGAGGGTGGCCTACATGACTGTTCGCAGGTGCCAGCTGACATCCAACCAAAGTTGGTAATCGACTTGCCTGGCACGTAAAGAGTTAACATGGTGAATCATTTCAGCTAGGCCCATGTGATCCGTCTCTGGGATGTGTGCTAGTATGATTATCTCAAAAATGCTTTGTTTGGTAGTGACAATTAGCCATTGATTACCATGTTACATATGGCTTTTTTTACACAAAACTATTAATTATTTCAAATTATTCCATAATTCCTTTTTTGACATTTTTCATCTACCTCATTGCGCCTTTGATTATTTTTGTCAATGTTTAATATCCATGTTGCCGACTGATTGAAATTTTACTAATCTTTCATCAGTTTTGTTGAACGAGTTACGAAAAAAGCATCAAGGGTGCTGTTCTTTCTCCCTGCTCTGTGCTCTATCTGAAAAATGTATAATATTCAATTAGTTTTAGATTCCAACTCGTAAGCCTTGAACATGGTTTGCATACATTGGCTAAACATGTCAATACTTTGTGGTTTATTGCTATCTTGAAAGACCTACAAAATATATATATATATTCAGCTTTTTTAACACCTAAGGTATCACCAAACATTCCAATTATGAAATTCTGTATTTACATTCGTGCTTAGATGTAGTTCTTGGTAAGCAATGTACAGGGTGAAGAAAAACTATCTTCATTAGTACAGCTCATCAGATCATCCATATGGATTTCTATTCTAGCCTCTGAGTTAAAGTGAGCTTGAATCAATTTTACCATTAACTTCTTTTTTATGTAGTTCGAAAGCCTGGCCTATTATAACATTTTCTGTGTTAAAAACACATTGCCAATTTATTTATCCTTTTGAAGTTTCTTATAAAGTAGTGCTAGTAGAAGAAAAATCCAAAAATGAATGAACCTGTTTAAAATTTTTCAGAATCAGGAACTCTTTGAATGCTTTGATCTCATCTATTGATTATAAACACAAGGTAATAAGACAAAATCTAATCTATTGATGATTACATCACATTTTTTTATACCATGTTTTCCATCTTAGCTAGAGGGATAGATGGAACTCATGACACAGCCATCATTTCAAACACTAACTGATTGTGAGATATTATGACAGCAGATGAAGTATCTGGTTGTCCCTCATTTCACAGCTTCAGTCTGGCCTCTTTATTTTATTTTGCTTATCCCTGGTACACGTGGTACAGGCCATGATAATCATGGTGGATAGAAGTAGGCAACTGCTTTTACTGTAAGTGCAACACACGTGAAAAGCAATTTGACTTTGCACTTACAAAGCCTCTTTATTGAATGTCCAGAATCACGCATATGGTTCTTGTTCTGCTGTAAATCTGTTACTTCTCTGTCAGTAGTTAATGAAGATGCTAATTTGTGGATATCCCGACCTTTTTAAAGTTGCATTCAGTGTGTGAGGCTAGGTTTACATGGCATCTACATCACATATCTTCTTCTTCTTTTTTATCTCCACTCAATCACACTAAGGTATCATGCTTGTAAAGCTTGAGACTTTTGATTGGGTTTTCCCAGGGAAGAGTAGAGCTCATCAATGGATGAGGGTAAAGTAAATGCGTCTGCCTTTGTCATTAAGTCTGGGAGCACAACTCAATGGCAAGGCAGACTTAGCTCCAAAAGAAATGGCCGCCTCTGACATGAGGAACAAATGCCATGTGCAGCCGCTCCTAACATGCAATACAAACACTGCTCATCCTGTATCCCTGGATCAGGAGCCCTTACAGGGTACTATCAGCACATCACATATTGTGAAAGAAAGCAATGAGAAGTTAATTTAACAGAGATTTTATATGAAGCTGATTAAATAGGACTTTAAGAGTCCTGTACATTGCTGTCAATTCTGGAAGAAAGGTAGTGTGCTTGAGAACCAATTCCATAGGTAAATCGCCACCATCCACATGGAGAGAAGGACATCAGCTACTTGGATACACCTTGTTAAAACTGATCGTCTATTCACATCATCAGTTGGTTGACACCTTAACATGACTGGTGGCTCTGACTGCACCCAAATACTGTATAATGACTCTGTGGAGAGTGTCTCCATTACAAGATACACACTTAGATAATCTAATATATGACGATGCACTAGCGCGCCATCTGTTATCAAATTACAAAACTATTTTAGATGCATAATATTCTTTTTAAAATAAAATAATTTCTACTGCCCTTACTGCAATGGAAAAATGAGCCTGGCCCTCCCTTTAATTTTCCCATTGCAGTAAGGGCAGTAGAAATTATTTTATTTTATAAAGAAAATTACACATCTAAAATAGTTTCGTAATCTAATATATGATTAGCTTTACATTGGGGATACATTTCATCATTGCAATATATATGCATACATCAATTTTTATAATATAGATTATCAGTATTATAATCATACAATACTGAAACAACTGATGGATTTGGAAACAAAAGCAACTACTTTCATAATCTAAAACACTAGTTTTAAACCCAATTTTCCGACTATGGTATCCCAAGATAGCTCATGTGGACTATTAGCGTTTATTTTTACAAAAATGTTAACAGGGGCATCAAAAATGTGTTGCATTTACTATTTTTCTTAGTTTTAAGTTGTATATTTATATATATATTCATTCAGATATCTTCCAAAATGAATATTAGTTATGTGGACCTCTGATATAATTTGTGTTGTCTCTCGAGTCAGGATGATTTGAAGAAATACACACTAGTCCAAACAGGGAGGTAGTCAGGTTTTCTCTTTATTGACAAAACACTTGATTCAAACAACAAACAATTACAATAGATGGACTTGTCTCCAACCTTCGTCTTCAGAAGGATCTTTGGGGCCGTCTCCTACAACACCAGGCTAAGTTCACTCAGGCAGACTTATGGCACCTCTGCCAACGACCAAATGCTATTCTTTCTTGTCATCTGACCTAGCCCAGACTGTCTGCACTAACACTCTCTGGAATACTTTAAATCATTACATCCTGTGGGGGAGGATCTCCTTAAAACTTTTTCTTTAATAAATTGCCCATGGTTCTTGGCTCTCTTCTTCAAAGGGTAACCTCATTCAATGCTTCATTCTGTAATATAAGAATAGAGTTGCTGTGAGGTGTCAACATATATTACTTAAGAGCAATAAAGCTTTTGAGTAATATAAAATTTAATCACATTTAATATATAAAACATCAATTAGTATTTGATCCTCACACTTGTCAGGCTTTTCACTAACATGTATAAGTGAATGCTTTTTAAGATTACTTTTCTGTCTTGTTCTATAGTCACAATGTTCACATTTGAAGGGCTTTTCTCCTGTGTGAATAAGTGAATGACGATTAAGTGTACCTTTGTGACTTGCTCGATAGTTACAAAAATCGCATTTGAAGGGCTTTTCCCCAGTATGTGTCATCAAATGTTGAGTAAGTTTGCTTTTATCTGTTGCTTTATAGTCACAATGTTCACATTTAAACTGTTCTTCACCTTTGTGTTTGAGTATATGATTTTTAAGGTGACCTTTGTCATTAGTTCTGTAGTCACAATATTCACATTCAAAAGGCTTTTCACCCGTGTGAATATGCACATGACGCTTAAGTGTAGATAAGAGGCTTGTTTTATATTCACAATATTGACATTTAAAAGGCTTTTCATCTGTATGTGTCATCAAATGTCGATTAATTTTGCTTTTTGATATTACTCTAAATTCACAAAACTCACATTTGAAGTACGATTTGTCTCTGTGTATAAGAGCATGCTTTTTGAAGTGAACTTCAATAATTGTTCTGAAGTTACAATATTCACATTCAAAGTAGCTTTCTCCTGTGTGTGTCACCAAAAGCTGATTAAGATGGTCTTTTCTTTCAGAGTCACATTTGTTTGGCATATTTCCAACAAATTTTGGTGGATGTTTTTCAGATTGACTATCACTTTTGTTGTTTACATTAAGAGGTTGTTGACCTATCAAAATATCTGTATCCAAGTGAGAAGGCAAATGATTTTCGATTTCAGATTTGATCGATTGATCTTCAAGGTTTTTAGATTTGACATTGTGATTGCTTGTTGAAATATTTTCTCCACAATCAGATTGGGGTTTGTACATATTGATAGCACTGGTCTCAATTTTTAAAATGAATATGGTTGTGTCTTTATGAGAAAAACTCCCCTTTCACCATCTGCAAAATAAAAAAAAATGTCAACTACATATTAAACTATTAAAAATAAAGAAGGCATTTCCTGACCATGAGCACATGTGCTTTTTAGATGGCTGAGTGCCATCTAGTGGAAAGGAAATTGGGTTGGCCAAATATCAGAACAAGTTAAATAAACGTTTAGTTTATTTTTGCTCCACTAGATGCCGCTCTGCACATGTGCTCGTGGTCAGGAAATGCCTTCCTTATTTTTAATATCAACACCTGACCCACTTGTCTTTTATTTTTTTCTACTGTTTTTTCATATTAAACTATATATTTTGAAAATCAAAAACAATTTTTTGTCCGTTATGAAAATAACAAAAAAATATATACAACAACAACAACAAAAGCCTTTATTTAGGGCATTCCGCCCCATACAGGATTCGCCGTATTTACACGTCAACAAGAGGAGAGGGAAGAGGAAACATTTACAACAAAATAAGGTTTGTCTCACATTCAGTTATGTATTTACAGATAGTTCATCCTCCAGTATCCTTTGCCCTGCATTCTTTCTCATGCGCCCAGCTTCTGTGCAGAACCTAAAGTATCTAACAATCAGTAATTCATCATTCAGAGCTGAAGAGAGAAGTTGACATATGCGATGGTATCTAAATTGACCAGTTAGGGCTTGGGAAAATTTCAGTACGTTTTTCTGTTAAGAGAGGGCATTGGAAGAAATAGTGAACCAAATTATCATCCATGAGATCCTTACAAAGTAAACAGTTCCGGCCATTTTCTTTCCAGAAGTCTTTTGTTTCTTCCCTGAAAAATTGCTATAAAACTCTATGTTGTGCAACTAGTCTTTTGTTGGGAAGCGAGATATTCAATCGTAGGTACTCCTCTGTCATGAATGATTCACTCAAAAATTTGTAGTGAGCAAAGTGGGTTGAATCAGTGATTTTCATCTGATCGTTTTGTATTAGTTGGTCTGTGGTGGTTCTAATTATGCCTGGCAGTTCTTTCTGTATGGCTAAGTAGTCTTCGCAGCCCTTAAGAAAGGAATATCCCTTAGAGTCTAGAATTTTTATTAAATTTTGAGTAAAACTGTTTTCTATTTCCTTTTTCGCGGTGACTTTCCAGAGATAGTTTAAGCAAGCATGTGGTAATCTGCTCGTCTCCATTTTTAAAATCCTGACCCAAAACTTTAATGTGAGTTTTACAGCATTAAGTTCAGGTGATATTCTTCCACATTCTCTTCTGAGGATATATCCTGGTGTGAAGTTTGGTAAGTCTAAGAGACGACGAAGAAATGCATCTTGGGTATTATTGACTGTCTTCAGCTGGTTAATTGCCCACATTGGTGCCGCATATAGTAACTTAGGAAGAACAATAGTGTCAAGAAGTTTCATCACTGAGGTAAAGGACTTTATTCGCGCCTTTGTAAGGATTCTCCAAAGTGCATTAATTGCATTCAGTGCTTTGTTTCTAAAGTATTGGGAAGCATATTGGGTCGATATTTTTGTAGTCAGAGGGTAACCCAGATATGTATACTTAGCTACTATTGTCAGGGGTTGCTGACCCCAAAACCATGTCTCGGAACGAGCTGTTCTTCCACCGTTTCTAAACACCATTATTTTAGATTTATTTTGGTTTAACGTTAGGCAGTTCTCTTCTAAGTACTTTTTAAGTAAGTTAATCTTCAATTGCAAATTTATTTTCGATTCTCCTAAGATCACTATGTCGTCTGCATACAGTAAAAGGTGTATAGTTCCATAATTCTCAAGATTTATGCCTGGCAATTCTGATTCATCGAACAGGGGTACCAGATCGTTTAGGAAGAGAATGAATAAATAAGGTGACAACGGCTCCCCCTGCAATACTCCCGCTTGTATTTTGATAGCCTCCGTGAAGGAACCCCGCCATCTGACTGTTGCCGTCATTTGGGTATAATAGTTCTTAATTAGTTTAATAAATCGACAGCTCAGACCATTTAATGCTAATTTTTTCCAAAGTAGATGGTGCGGCACAGTATAAAAGGCCTTCCTTAGGTCAATGAAGAAGGCATATAACTTTCCCCTTCTACGGCTAAGGGTCATTTGAATTAATGATACGAGCGTGAAAATGTGGTCCTGACAAGAGTAGCCTTTTCTAAAACCAGCCTGATTTTCTGCCAAAATTGACTTTCTCTCCATCCAATCATTCAATCTTGTCTTCAAGATAGATGTAAATAATTTCGATAGGTTAGAAATCAGGGATATTCCTCTGTAATTTGACGGGTTGTCCGGATCTCCGTTTTTAAATATTGGGTGGATTATCGTTTTTGTCCATTGTTGTGGAACTTGGGCTGTCCCTAATATTTTATTAAATAAGTTCCCGAGATAAATTGTATGTTCTTCTAATAAATATTTAATTGCTTCGTTAGGAATTTCATCAAGTCCTGTAGCCTTATTTTTACCCAATTTGGAAATTTCCGTGGTGACCTCAGTTAGAGATATTGCACAATCTAATTCGGGGTCAATGTCCAATATCTCAAGTGGCAACTGTACAACTTTTGTTAAATTTGAACCAAGTAACTCCCGATAGAAGACCTGCCAGTCTGCAATAGAAATTTCACCTTGTAGGTTATTCCTATATTTAAGTGATTTAATAGTCTTCCAAAATTGGGAAGGATCTTTTACATTACTGAGAATAACTTGAATTTTGTCAGTATATTCCCTTTTTTTGAGCTTTAGGATAGCTGAATATTTCTTCTTACTCGACAAGTATGCAATTTTATCGGCCGAGATATTATGTTTTACGTATAATTTAAGATTTTGTTTCATTTCCTTTTTAGCCAAATAACAGTCTTTGTCGAACCATGGCTTAGATTTTATATTTTTTGTTTTTGCCTCCATCCGCGTCCCCGAGCGTAACATTGATGTTTGAATTAAACCAGTAAAATCCTCAGCCTGAGTATCAATTGTGGAGTCAGCTGGATATTCGGGAGTTAATTCTTTTAAAGTTTCTATATATGTTGGGATTTTATCTACTGACCAGGAAAATTTAATCTTGTCACTAGGCTCCATGTAACAATTTTCAGTTTTATTATTTGGGCCGATAAACTTTAAAATTATTGGTAAGTGATCCGAATATGGCATACAACCAATTTCAAAATCTGCTAGTGTTCAAGCACCGCAGGTGAGACAATCACCAGATCTAACACAGAAGAGCCTCTTCCGGAGATGAATGTAAATTTACCACTTTTATCATTAATGGATCTACCATTTATTATAGTTAAGTAATTTTTATCAAGAAAGTCAATAAATATTTCTGCTTTGGCAGATTTTGTTAGATCACAGGAATTTCGGGTAGTTGAAATAAGGTTTGAAGTATCTATCAAATTATGGTAACCCCCCAGATTGCCAATACGGACATTCAGGTCGCCGACCAGTATTATTTCAAACCCGTTATATATCTTATTTTCCATCAAATGAAATAGTCGTCCAAGGTTTGTAGCATGCGTATCGTTTGGGGGTAGATATACGAATATTACACAGATCGCTGGTGAGTCATTGTCTAAACTTGGATTGAGTGTGACTGCAATCCAAGAGGTTTCGATTTCAACATTGTCAATTTGGGACTGTAGTTTTTTATTTATGCCAAGAATTATACCTCCGGAGCTTCTCCCTTTATCTGTTGACTTTACAGCAGGTGATTGATACATTCCGAAGTTCGCCAGGTTCAAGTCGATATTGAAGTGGCACCAAGTTTCTGTAAGCGCGAACATCTCAAATTGTTTCAAATATTCGAACAGTGGAAAGAGAGAATTTATCCTAAAAAAGCCGTTTATATTCCAATACATGAATCGTTCGTTTTTAGCTATGTCAACCATTGGTTTTATTTTTTCGATCTTAATTTTATTATGTTTCAGATTTGTGCTCTTAAGTTGACTTTCTTTAATAGTATGAGTCTTGCTATGTGAAATATGAGGAGTTCCTGTGAGTTGAGTTTTGTTTCTAGATTGTACATCTTCATTTGTATGTATTTTATTACCAGAATATTTACATCTATTTACAGAGATCCGCGGGTGTGCCTCTAGCTATATTGGTTCTCCTTTGGCATTCACCACCTGTCCCTCCACTACCATGTAGTTGATGCCGTTTAGGAGAAGTTTATTATCCCTCAACTTCGATCCTATACCTTTCTTGTAAAGTTCCTTTCTCTTTTCTATCAAAATTTTTCTCTGCTCTCTAAACTGGGGGCTGTAATCCCTGCTCATAAAAATATTGAGTATTCGAAGTTTGGATAAGTTCTTTAGGAGACTTATTCTGGACTCGTGATCAGGAACTTCAATCAGAATAGGCGCCTTTGGTCCCCTGCCCAGGCGATGACATTCGGCAATTACCACATCATCAGTAATCTGCATATCTTCCGCCATTAACTTCCTGACCTTTTGTAGCAGCAGTTCCCGACTGTCAGTCTCTGCTGATTCGATGCCATATATTATTAAGTTGTTACAAAAAAATATATATATTCAGAGTGTTACTATTCAAGAATAAAATAGAATATACATAGTTGCACTGTCACTTTTATATTTTTATAATATAATAAAATAATATAATAGGTACAAGATATATATATATATATAACCCAGAGGTTCCTGGAGCACATTGTCAACTACCCACAGTTGTGTTTTCAAATAACAGAAATCCCTGTTTGAAGGTATATTTATATATATTATAAAGATAACGCGTTTAAAAAAATAATAATAAAAATGGAAAACTGTTTAAAAAATGTAAAGATATCAACTGATAAAACTATTGACGGAAGCCCCGCCCTTCCTGATGGCATTAGCCAATCGTGTTTTGTTTACATCGCTCACTTTCGTGATATGGAACAATTGGTTTTATAATTTAGGAAAATAATCATGAAAGAGAGGTCTGCAATGACATGATAACTTATAACGAGAAAGGAGACACATAAATTTGAGAAAAAAAAAATTGGCGTCAAAATATTTTCAACTTACATGAAGATTATAAACAAAATATATTAAAAATACGCGCTGATTTCCTTATATAAATTTAATTTCAATAAAGTAAAATGACTAAGAAAATGTGATTTTAACATAATACAATTTCTTTGATAAGCAAACAATAGTTAGAATATGTGTTTGTAATAAAAACAAATAATAAAAAATGATAATAATAATAATACAAAGTGCAGTGTGCCCATTTATTTATGGTAGTCATTCAGTGAGACACTGTATCAATTATTCAAATATAGGTTTTTAACCCCCCCCCCCCTTTAATTAAACCTTGTTAATTTATTTTAGGCAATTTTCAATTTTATTTAGAGACTTTTCAAATTTTAATTTAAACATTTAAAATTTTAATTCGAACATTTTAAATTTTAATTTAAACATTTTAAATTTTAATTTAAACATTTTAATTTTTAATTCAGACATTTTAATTGATACACATGGACTTTTATATAATACTAGCCGAATGACCCAGGCAACGCCCGGGTTTTACCCGATTAAATGTTTTTATTCAAATACTATTCTAACAATTATAAATTGGCGCCATGGATGTCCCGTTCCAAACTTTGTTTCTGAGAAGCGATATTTTTATAGAGAGATAATCTGGCTTCGCGTCTTCTGCTCGAATGAATGTTTTTCTGCAAAAATTTTGTACCTGCATATTAAAAATGAACTGGCTTTACCGTGGTCTCTGCTTTTTGGAAATTTTCCTCCATATAATTTTGTATTTGATAATCAAACCTTATACAGCAATATTGTCATCATCATTTTCTGACTAAAAAACAACTATTTTTGCCCAGAACATATCAATATAAATTTTTCAATTTTTCGATTTAAATTTTAATAGAGGGATAATCTGGCTTTGCGTCTTCTGCTTGAATGAATGTTTTTCTGCAAAAATTTTGTACCTGCATATTAAAAATGAACTGGCTTTACCCATGGTCTCTGCTTTTTAGAAATTTTCCTCCATATAATTTTGTATTTGATAATCAAACCTGATACAACAATATTGTCATCATCATTTTCTGACTAAAAAACAACTATTTTTGCCCAGAACCTATCAATTTAAATTTTTCTTGGCTAAAAATCTGATAAATATCTCTTCCAGATCTTTCTCTATGTCCTGTTAAAACACGTTTTACATGTCTATTAGGTCAGCTGATATTACTTCCCATCTTCACCGCTAGAGGCGCTGCTTGCGAGCGAAAGGGCAAATTTGCAAGGAAATTTGCAAATAACTCAAGAATATTAGGGATAGAGACCTGAAATTTTCGCAAAAAGTTTTTCCAGATTCTACTATATATACTGTTAAAATTTCAGTCAGATTAGTTACGTATTGTGGACGTGTATAGCCGACATAGGAACAAACACACATACATACATACATACTGTGCAGAAATGTAGGGTAGTCGGTTCACAAGACACTGAAGCGAAATTCGGTAGAAGAATTCGCTGTGATGATTCTTTGTGGGCTGTTGCAAGGATTTAAAAAAGATCACTAAATAGCAGAAAGGAGGGGGTAAAAATCTCCTTCTAACTAATTTTATTTAATACATATTAAGAGGACAGAGGAAAACACGCGACTGGCGGGTATCAAGCCAAGCCGTGTTCTGATGTTTATGTTGGCGGCTCCTTTGATGCAGGCAGACGCCGCCGTGTTTACAGTCGACACTTGAGCTCGTCTGGGCTGGATCTGTCTGGATCTCCACCATTCCACACACACTCCCACCTGTTTTTATCTAGGCACACAGAAAAACACAAATAATCGTCCAATCGGTTGGGTTTACAAATGGTTCTTCCCGATCTAGTCTGTATTTTTGAAGTTTTCTCTTTATCGTTCAGCAAACGCGAAGAAGCTGCTGTTGATGATATTTCCAAGGGATATATTTTCTGAATAGGTCTTAGGAAGGTTCTGATGGGTTCCCGGTTTGGATAGTTGAAAAGGGAGAATACACGATGTGACTTATTAAAGTTTCCTTACTTAAGTATATATATATATAGCAATTTAGGCCAACAACCCCATGTATATAACCCGCAGCAAGACCTTAATGTTGTATAATAGCAGCACAGCTGTCAGTGATGTACTATCGGCATATGTCTTTACATCATCACATGTAATGCAATTCGTGCAAACAGGATAAATAAAATAAATTAAAAAAAAAGAAAAGGGGGGAAAAACTCTGTAATTGATTAAGAGTTGAGCTAAAGCAAGGATCGAGCATATAATATTGTCAGAACAATGGTCTAAAGATGGAAACAGCCGCGACACTATTATACAATTTCATCAGACAACCCATGAAATCGTTATTAAATTGGGCAATCTATAAAACACTGAAACACAGACACTCGCGGCAATGTATGTGGCCGGTAATTTATGGGAGACTTGATTATTAGTAACATTCCCTTCAAATAGGTAAGAAACATACAACATTTCATTTAAACAGTGGGAATAGCACCATAAGGCAAATTATGTATGAAATAGGTAACAGAGGAAACAAGAAAGTTTCTCTAGATATTTATTTAAATATCTTAAAATTTGGGAACATGTCTATACTGACGAGATATGCTATTTACATAGTAAAATTTAGATAGAGGTGACCTGAAGTTACTTTATAGCCCTTTAGGGCCCATGCGAAATCTAGGTTGGCTACTACACAAAAAAGGGGGGGGGAAGGCGCTAAGTCATAATGACGAATGGCTTACCTTTTCTCGAAAGTGCCGGCAAAGTCTGGTCTCCTCTACGTCTCAGGCCCGTCTAAAAATCGTCCTTCTCACTGAGCGACTCCGATCGAATCCTGCCTTTTGGCAAAGAACCTTCTTTTATTCATCTCTCTCTCCATTTTCATTCGCCGAAAGAAACACCAATCAAAATGGCCAACGCTCCAGTATCAATTTCATAGACGCCCCAGGCCTCATCAAAATAGAACATATAGTATTACCAAAACAAAAAAATCTAAAGAGAGAAACAACCACGGCGGTAGTGTAAGATTTCAGACTCCAGCCCCCCCCCCCTCCTTTCCACATGGATTGAAATACAATCCTCCCTTTTTTCTCGGGACGATATATATATCGCCCCCCGTCTTGGCTAAAATTGACCCAGGCCCTTTTTACCTGGACTGTAATGTGATGCTTTCCTTTCTCGGGAAGGTCTTTAGAGATCTTCCTTCTCCATTTTTCTCTTTTTTTTTTTTTTCTGGTCACCTTTACCTAAATTTTTGGTGAGGGGAATATATGTACATATGAAACAACAGTTTCCAGCTCGGATGTCTCTGGATGTCTTCTTCTTTACCAGGCATCAGCTTTCGGCATGGAAGTCTGGTGTCACCAAGTGTCTAAGTTTCTGGGCAAAAAAAAATGGTCTGTAAGTCTATGTGGGAGGGAAGCCATGTATCCATTTGATTTGATTATACATACGCCTTCTGTTGGGGTATGGTTACAAAAAACGTGCCCCAACAATCCTCGCCCTGCCAAGTAATGGACAAATGCGTTTGTGCTATTCATTATTCATCTGCCTTTCATCAGTTACTATGAAAGCAGGCCCATTTCTAGCAAAATGCATTTTCCATTACTAGGTGAAGCCAGATGTACCGAAACCTATAGGGAAGATAAGGCTAGTCAAAATGATGGTATGCCATTCTAGATGTTTATTATTTCGAACATTAGTGGGCATTGCGCATCCTGGCAAAGGGGTTTTTATGTGCTATTATTCTGTCAGAACACTGTTATCAAAATAGGTTATTGGGGACAGTCATATCATATGTATGGAAGTAAGCAAGGTCATCTGTCTTACCATTCATGGGTATATATACCACCCTTCCACTTTCTTCTTTGGTCTTGAGGAGTAGGCCTTCCTAGTGGTAAGTCCTCTCAACCCCATCCTTGCCTCTTGGGGTACTGGATTCATTGCTACCTTCTTTCTGCTAACAATACAGTTAGGACATTTCCCTATTACATATTATATATGAAAAATTGGGCGCCAAGAAGTCGTTTAGAAATAACTGACTAGTCCAACTCCTAAAACATGCCAGCATCTTTATTTTCGTACCAATCAAGACATTCGTGTGGTATAGTTATATATATATACAATCAAAGGAAAGGATAATTATAGTTAGCTGAAAGAAATATCTTGGTATATAATGATTAGCCTATGACATGATGACTTTTGCTAAATAAAAATTACAGAAAACAAATTATGTAAGTAATCATTAAATAAGGCACGAAATATGTAATGATAAAATGAATCCTTCCATGTTATATGATGAGTATAACATATATATTGAAGTAAAAACATATCATGTAGATAGTTATTAAATATGTTAAGATATAAGTGATAAAAATCATCCCATGATAGATGACAAAAGAAAACTACTACAAGATTATATATGGTGACAAAATATATATAATTAAATATTTAATATAAATATTAATATCATGAATGTCAAAATAAAATTGTTGAAATGAATAGTATATGACTATAATATAATATATATGATATAAAAATATTAACATATTGAAAAAGAAAATGTAAACATAATATATATTTGTGCGCTGAAGGTTCAAGGTTTAGTATCTCAGTTAAGTTTTTCAATCTTATTCAGTCTGGAATCACGAGTTGGTCACTGGGTAATATTCGTCTATCCCGATCCTACTGGAGGGTGTGTTTTCTCTTATGTGTTAGAATCCTCTGTTACAATACTCTCAACTCAGATGGGTACGTCATTTAGAATCTTGGTCAAATGGAATATATCCCAGACCTCTATTAAACTACACAGTCCATTTAAATCTAGGGTGACAACCGTATGAAGAAAGCTCTCTGTTTGACAGAGAAACTAATCAACTTCTCCCATTTTGTTTGTGACTCCGTTTACCTTGTCTCTGGGGTGTGTACAGTTCAGCTACCTCCCCCTTCCAAGAAATTCATATTACTTTCATCTACTAATATACCCTCTATTCATTGACCTGAATCCTACAAATCTACATCTTATAAATTTGAATTTTATCAATCTGAAATTTTGGTTCTTTTACAAATTCCTTCAGAATTCTACTCCCTGTATAACTGCTCTTAATTCTACTGTCCTCAATACAACACTTCTAAAACTCTGACTCATTGGCTCGTTCTGGCGTCTCGTCCGCGGTCCTTATAGTTAACTAATACTTTAAAATCTTATCCTATCATGGAACGAGTTTAAACTCGTTGAAGGTCCTAATAATTACTTATTCTGCCTCTCGAATCTGTCTTATACTCGAATTCATTCCAACAAAACGTATGGCAGGGCGAATCCTTTATTAGAAGTAACTTCCGCTAGCTATGGGGGATCAAACTGGTACCGAAAAAAAAATTCAATAGACGGAAACACTTCGTCTAGAATAACTGGGCAATCTCTGCCTACTTGCCAATCTTACAGGACCTCCCGTCTGGAATACCCTCGCTCCAGCCACGCTAAAAGCGTCGAAACTACGGTGTCAGATCGGTTACCCAAGGTCGCGCCGTTATACCCCAGGCTATACGGCATGGCTAAAACAAATCCCCCATCCTGCATAAAATTCAATCTATACCTCTTCGTTTCCTCTAATGAGGAGAAGTTTTGTGGGTTTCCTGGTCTGATCATAACCTCCCACAACCTTCCAGCCTGAGAATCAAGATATGATCATTATCTACGACTCTTAAAATTCAAGTTGATATAATGAAATAGAGTAACTGATTACCCTAATAAAAGAAATCAATATTTGCACTCCTCTAAAAGGAGACCTAACAAAGTGGAGCGAATATTTTCCTAACAATAGATAGAGTTGTAGTTGTCCTGTTTGAGGCTTCTCGGTCCTAACAAAATTCGAAATAAAAAATAAAATAAAATAAAAATCGATCCTATTGAAGTCCTTAACCCTATTCTAATGTATTTTGGGCTCACAATATAATAGTTTTTAACCTTCTTACACATTCATTACACCAATTCATTCATACACCCTCCCCCTATCATTCACGGTGTGCATACAAACTAAAGTTAAAAGCTGCTACAAAGGCCAAAATACTCATTTATCAATATCTATAGATCCTAACAAATAATAACATATTTCAGGACACAATGTGAAATCAAATAAAATAATAAAATTAAAACAAATTGGGAACTAAAGCCCTATGTTACTCAAAAGAAATGCCTCTGTACAAGCTCTATATATACTAATACTTTATACTCAATAAATGATTTTTAACAATAATTGTTAACAATAATTGTTAACAATTCTAAATAATCTGGAAGCTATCCTATCTTTAAAAAATGTAATTTCAAAACTGCCCTTGCCTTGACACTAAGCGACTATTCACAACAATTCTATGAAGACACACACAGAATATAAGGGCGATTAAAGAACCATTAAACGTGACACCTCATAAAAGCGGATTGATTCATTCCCCTAGCCACTGTGGGTGAAGTCACTTTCCTCTTACTTCGTCGTGCGTCTACCCCCTTTTCAGTAGTCCGACCTCAGCACTCTATTGAAAGATGGATTTATAGGGTTTACGATTCACTACCCAACACTAACATTCTCAAGTGCTTTCCGAGGATCGACTACGGTCTGGGCCTACTTAACTTCTACCCCTGGCTTAGGGTCCCTATACTTCACAACTTTACTCTGAAAGATTGACCTTTCATGTCCTCATTAGAAACCTATTTCAAAGCTACTACCTGAAGGCCAGGGATTATAGGGTTTCTGTATTACCCAACACAAGCCATAGGATGCCTATTAGGTTTGTTATTTTAGACATAGCCCCCCTCTAAGTTGTGATTTCCTACACCTTCCTTCATCTATTACTCCCGATAATAACCAAAAATTCAGATTTATACTAAATAATTAATTCACAATGGTATACATTATTCTCATTGGTCTTTGAAACTCGGGTTTTAACAAGAAACAGTTTGTATAGAAAAAAGAAGGAATCCTAATGAAGTTCTACTTAAAAAAAAAAAAAAAGGTTTTTAAATGAAAAAAAAAAAAAAAAGGTTGAAATCTCTAAACTTCTCATTCTATCGAGCTGATTCTCCGTACACACTCCAAAATCCTAGTTAGAGGCGTCAGTCTAAGCAGAATTTACACTGTGTGGGCCTTTTTACCCTTGTAGACCTGCGTAAAGTTAAACTGTTCACACTAACTCTGTCAATTTCCCTCTTATCTGGCACGACCGGTCGGGGTGAACAGTCGCGTCACGTGAAAGGAGGAAATATCTGAGTTCCCCCCCTCTTGCTCTAACTGTTGGGTCGATTTGGCTCATGTAAATAGTAACTCTTATATTATATCTAAAATCTCTCATATAACTTAATAAATAAAACGGTGTAAAAACGGTGTTCTATACAAGGATAAGGTTGTGACAATTTTCTCTAAATGACACACTAATATTAAAACAAATTGTGAAGATCTTTAAAGATGGCAACAAACACTACAGTAAGGTTGTGAGACGGTATTCTGCACAAAGACAAGGTTGAGACAAATAACACACAAACCCTGAAACATGGTGTTAAAGCTCCTTTCAACACTTAGCACTAGAACACATGAAAAAAAAAAAAAAACTGCAAACTGTTTAAAGTTCACCATGACACTAAGACAAAATTGTTAACAAAAAAAAATAAAGTAGGAAAAACTGGAAGTTTAGAACACACGTTATAGTTTAAAATAAAAGAAAAACTGCAAGTTCTTCAAAGTTCACCATAACACTAAGACATATTTGCTATTTAATATATAACCTAATATTGTAATTAATAAAGACCTATCTATATTAAATAGTGTATATTGTTGCCGAAACTTATGTAAATCAGCTTACACAAACCCCCAGTGCATAATATGTCTTATTTTAAAAGAAATAGTTCTATCGATGCGATATTGCGGTCGACAGCTACGCTTTATACATTAAATGTACTTTCTTCCATCAATCTTTATCTACTATTTACAAAACCCTTTATCCAACTTTTTTCAATTCTTTCTCTTTCAACATCTTTCTGCATCTTTCTATCTCTTCCTCATCAACATTCAACGCTTTCTCACTCTTTCATCATCCTCGACGCCTTTCAACTTACTTCCATCGCATCTCTCTTCAACGCCTTCAACACATTTCATCTCTTATTCATCACCTTATAACACAGTTCAACGCCTTTTTCATCATATTTCATCGCCCTTCCATCACTTTCAACACCTCTTTCATCCCTCTGAAGTCTCTTCGAAACCCGTCATCGGGATCTGGATCCCGATCTATTATCACTCTTAATTTTGAACTATTAATTATTACTAGTGTAATATTATTCCAACAGCCTATGACCTTTAAGCTTTATAACTCCATATACACTCGGCGGGGTAGTTACCTTGTTAAGAAAACCTATAATGTCATAGATCATTTAGAGAGAGAACATAACAAATTTGTGCGAATAGTTTGCTTCAACTATTGATTGTAAGCCTATTAAACTCGTTCTCTCTAGGTTGGCTCGCTCATTAATCTTCAATCTACGTTCAATAGTCATATTGAGTTCTCATGGATGCTAGATGTAAACTGTATCAAAATAGTGTAGTTTTCTAGTTTCCGAATTATATGACAGTTAGAAAAAAAAAAGAAACAAACATTCTGGAAATATCTCGCACTGGCTACTATAAAAAAATTGAATGGGGTACAGCTCTGATCTTACAGGATACCTCATGGCTCATAGAATTGAATCGCTCATTTCTCACTAAAATATTCACACAGGGTATGGAGGTCTCCAGCGGTTCTATAGCTATTGGTCAACTAAATTAATTAATGGCAGGAATTGAAGTTAGTTTAAATGCTCATGTGCTGTTTTTGTCATGCGTCTTTATGTCATCTGCAAAGGAAAGTGTCGCCTCAAAGGACCTAATTCTGGGACTAACATCCGCTGCACATTTCAGGAAGGAGTGGTCGTCCATACAATAGCAAGATATCATTTTGCTGCCAATGTACAATGTTGAGCATTTTCCATGTCGTCATTTTGTCGATCCCCAATCTTCTAGGGTGTTTCTTTAAGCATTTCTTGATATCGTTTAATGCTTTATGCGATCCCGCCCGGCATTCAATAAGTATTATTTGATCGTACCATCTCCAGGAGACCATCCCATTGCGGCCGAATCATTTCCACCCAACTTATAACGCCGTCCATATCGCGTAATTGAAATTAGTGTAAAACTCAAAGAATAAGACCTTAATCTCTTAATTCTTTACTAATTTCAGTTGGCTCAACATAAATCTTCTCAATTATTAATTTAGTACAGTGGCGTGACATGTCACACTTCTTCTAGTTCTTTCGCAAGCTCGATTAATCCCAGTGGAAACCCGTCCAGGCGTCAATCCCGTGCTAACCCGTCATGCATGACTTCAAATTTGGAAATTATTAGACCTGAATATTTGCGGTGGCATCTGCTTCCACTGAAAGTATTTAAGACACAAGGCTGCCTCTTTAAATCACTGTCTTTACTCCCACATGCCTGTGTAAACTTTAACCATGACTTTATCAATTCTCAAAATTCTGCCTATCGAGTATCCAGAGAATCAATGTTCTTCTTGTCTACGGCGGATTATCACAGTAATTGTTCCCTAGAGTTATCTGCGTCGAGTGGTCAGTCTGTACTACTAATTCTCCACTCTAACTCTAGGACTCTTCTATCTACTCGGGCTGTTCAAAAATTTTCAAGACAGTTGTTCAAATCCCCAATGATAATCTGCTAAATTTCGATAATTATTGGAATTCTCATTAAACAGAATAACTACACCTTTCTGACACAGAAATATCCAGCATCAAGATATAGCGCACCGTCCAATTTCTTTATTTCAAGACGGTGTCAAATTACAACTGAAGGAACATACTAAACATATAACTGGTTTAAATTTCATGTAATCTCATTATGCCTTCTGCTGGCAAATATTTACTGTAAAATTCAATACTATCAAGATGGTTTTATTTGTCTTCATCTAAAAAAAAAATGTTTCAGAAATAGAGTCTTGGAAATCTCTACTAAAGACAAAAATTATACATTTGTCAATTCAGGATAACCTTCCCTTGTCAGAGTGTATACAGCTGCCAAGCCAAAATACGCAGGGGAGACAGGAAGGAGAGTCAGCAATAGAATATATGAACATAGACGCAACGTTATTAATCAAGACAATAGGTCTCTAATTTTCCAATACTGCAAAGGAACAGGTCACACTTTCGCATTAGGAGAACCTAGAATACATTACAATAACATAAACAGCAAATATCAAAGGCTTATAATTGATTTTCTATTATTCAGAAAACACAATAGCATTAATAGAAAATAGATTTGCCCGAAACATATAACACAATATATCCTAGTACCAGCTAATAATATCAACAATAATATAAGTAACTTATATGTAATAGCCAATAACTATTATAAAACTACTTAAATAATAGAATTTCTAACCTATAAGATAATTCATAGAATATAGCAAACAATAGTAGAATATGTGTAATACCTTAATCAAAAAAATATGTCTTAAGAAAACAAATAATATGCAAAACTTCCTAATGTATATATATATATATGTACATAGAATCATAATAGTTTTAGCATCAGGCGACGTTATATTTTCTTGATATATTGTATATGTTTCTCCTGTAGAAGGGTGGACAAGCTCGAAAGCTCGAGAAGACCAGAATAAAAGATACTCATCCCCATAAACGTTTTACTTTGATATCAGAAATCAATGATAATATTAAGGTTTTTGCCACAAACAATGTGAATCGTAAAAGACAGCGGCGAGAGATGCGGTATACACCGCCTCAACATAACTTTCATTGCCTGATAAAATGCCAGTGAAACGGAAAGCATAAATTAAAATTCACGATTTATAATAGACTGTTAATCTCAGGATGCGTGGACTACTTCACCAATACTTAAAAATAGTATGGCTTTTCATTAGGTATATATTTCTAAAGTATAGGGGATGAAACATATACTAAATTCGTGCCCCACGTTGGGCGCCATTGATGGGTTCCCGGTTTGGATAGTTGAAAAGGGAGAATACACGATGTGACTTATTAAAGTTTCCTTACTTAAGTATATATATATATAGCAATTTAGGCCAACAACCCCATGTATATAACCCGCAGCAAGACCTTAATGTTGTATAATAGCAGCACAGCTGTCAGTGATGTACTATCGGCATATGTCTTTACATCATAACATGTAATGCAATTCGTGCAAACAGGATAAATAAAATAAATAAAAAAAAAAAGAAAAGGGGGGAAAAACTCTGTAATTGATTAAGAGTTGAGCTAAAGCAAGGATCGAGCATATAATATTGTCAGAACAATGGTCTAAAGATGGAAACAGCCGCGACACTATTATACAATTTCATCAGACAACCCATGAAATCGTTATTAAATTGGGCAATCTATAAAACACTGAAACACAGACACTCGCGGCAATGTATGTGGCCGGTAATTTATGGGAGACTTGATTATTAGTAACATTCCCTTCAAATAGGTAAGAAACATACAACATTTCATTTAAACAGTGGGAATAGCACCATAAGGCAAATTATGTATGAAATAGGTAACAGAGGAAACAAGAAAGTTTCTCTAGATATTTATTTAAATATCTTAAAATTTGGGAACATGTCTATACTGACGAGATATGCTATTTACATAGTAAAATTTAGATAGAGGTGACCTGAAGTTACTTTATAGCCCTTTAGGGCCCATGCGAAATCTAGGTTGGCTACTACACAAAAAAGGGGGGGGGAAGGCGCTAAGTCATAATGACGAATGGCTTACCTTTTCTCGAAAGTGCCGGCAAAGTCTGGTCTCCTCTACGTCTCAGGCCCGTCTAAAAATCGTCCTTCTCACTGAGCGACTCCGATCGAATCCTGCCTTTTGGCAAAGAACCTTCTTTTATTCATCTCTCTCTCCATTTTCATTCGCCGAAAGAAACACCAATCAAAATGGCCAACGCTCCAGTATCAATTTCATAGACGCCCCAGGCCTCATCAAAATAGAACATATAGTATTACCAAAACAAAAAAATCTAAAGAGAGAAACAACCACGGCGGTAGTGTAAGATTTCAGACTCCAGCCCCCCCCTCCATTCCACATGGATTGAAATACAATCCTCCCTTTTTTCTCGGGACGATATATATATCGCCCCCCGTCTTGGCTAAAATTGACCCAGGCCCTTTTTACCTGGACTGTAATGTGATGCTTTCCTTTCTCGGGAAGGTCTTTAGAGATCTTCCTTCTCCATTTTTCTCCTTTTTTTTTTTTTCTGGTCACCTTTACCTAAATTTTTGGTGAGGGGAATATATGTACATATGAAACAACAGTTTCCAGCTCGGATGTCTCTGGATGTCTTCTTCTTTACCAGGCATCAGCTTTCGGCATGGAAGTCTGGTGTCACCAAGTGTCTAAGTTTCTGGGCAAAAAAAATGGTCTGTAAGTCTATGTGGGAGGGAAGCCATGTATCCATTTGATTTGATTATACATACGCCTTCTGTTGGGGTATGGTTACAAAAAACGTGCCCCAACAGTTCCTACTGCGGTTTTCACCTTCACTAATCTATTCACTCCATCTCTTCCAAATAATATCTCCTCGATCACCGCTAATAGCCAGAAGTTACGCTTTTTATTGTCCATACCAACTAGGACAACATCCCCGGCCTGGAGTTTTGGATTGTAAATGCGTCTGTTTCTCTGGACCAGGAGGGACAAATATTCCTTCCTGAATCGTGATTTCAACTCCTCCCTCAGCTTGCTCAAATAGCGCAGTTTCTGTGTCGTTGGATTAGATCCCATATTCTGGCACTCGGGAAACTCGACATCTGTCTGTTCTTGTAGAAACATGGAAGGTGATATAGTCACAAGATCATTCGGATCGTCGCTGACATAAGTCATGGGCCTTCCATTCATCACTGCCTCTGCATGACACAGCAGGGTCATCAATTGTTGATATGCTAATGTTGATGTTCCAAGCATTCTTTTTAGTATGTCTTTGAGGGAACGAATCAATCTCTCCCACCAACCACCCCACCAGGCAGCAGTGGGCGGGATGAATTTCCATTCAATACGCTTCACTTTCCCGTCGTTAAAAACGCGTTCCCAGTCAATCTTTTTAAAGAAGTTATTGGCTCCTACAAAATTTGTTTCGTTGTCGCTGAAGATGGTGGATGGACGTCCTCGTCTCTTGATGAATCTCTCCAGGGCCATTAGGAAATCTTCTGTGCTGAGAGATATTATAAGTTCCAAATGTACACAGCGGTACACAGCACAGGTGAAGAGAACAACCCAGGTCTTGGTCTGATCTTTCAGATAGAGCGGGCCCGCCAGATCAATCCCTACCACCTCGAATACCTTGGCGTTATGTACTCGAGTGGCAGGTAATGGAGCGTCTTCCACCACAACGGGTTTAGCGGAGAAGCGGCGACATGTGACACATCTTCTCACTATTTTCTTAATGGTCTGTCTCGCTTTTACTATCCAATATTTTTCCCGAAGTTTGTTCATCAAAAATTGTACACCAGCGTGGCAATTCTCAACGTGTGAATCACATATCATTTGTTCAATCAACGGATGAGTCCCATGTAATAGTACTGGCAAACGGAAGCCATATTCGTCGCTGCTGTAAATCAATTTTGTTTTCACACGCAGGATTCCTTCTACTTCACATACCTTCAGACCAGGTATAGAGTGGCTAGAGAAACACTCGGCCTGAACTAATTTCAAAAGCGCCAGCTCCGCTTCATCGATCTCCTTCACAGAAAGTTCGCCCTTTACTTTCGTTGAAGATCGGAGGTTGTTGATGAACCTTCTAATCCACGCCATCATCCGCACATTTTTTATGAACGAGGAGAAATATTTCATGTACCAATGATCGGTACTCTTAACTGTTGTCACAACAGCAATTTTCTTTCTTTCCGCACAGATTTCTTCTTCATTCAGGTCTTTATACCTGGAAGGCCAAAATTCTTCGGAGAGTTTTAACCAGGAAGGGCCCTCCCACCATCTAGACTGTATCAGTCGGGATAGGCTGCATCCTCTGGAGGGTAAATCAGCTGGATTGCACTCGCTAGGAACATATCTCCAATTTCCAGGATCACTAAGTCTGCATATCTCCTTCACGCGATTCCCGACAAAGGTACCCCACTGATCATCGCGTTTTATCCAAGCGAGGGCTGTTGTGGCATCAGACCAGAATACATTTTTGATATCTTTTAACTCTAGAGCTTTAAAGATCATCTTGTTTAATCGTGCTCCTACAACACAGGCTAAAAGTTCAAGTCTTGGTATCGTAGGTCTCTTGAGAGGAGCGACTCGAGACTTAGCCGCCATCATATGCACTTCAACTTTGTCACCAACCCGAGTCCGAAGGAAGACCACAGCAGCATAAGCTTCACTACTAGCATCAACAAACGTGTGTATCTGCCAGTCCTTCTGCGGTACCATCAATGGATTGAAATTCCTAGGAATTGCCATGCCTTTGTGCAGCTGAAGGTCGTCGAACCATAGGCTTAGTTCATCCTTGTAGTGACGGTCCAATTCATCGTCCCATGCCAACTTTAGAGTCCAAGCTTTTTGCAATAGAATTTTAGGCTTTATTAATATTGGACTCAGAAATCCAATAGGGTCATATATCTGAGCTAAGCAGGACAGGATACTCCTTTTGGTTATCTTGGGGGGTATGGCTACGGGAATTTCACATGACAAACAATCTTCCCTTTTATCCCAACATATACCAAGCACTTTAGATATCTCTGCTCTTTCAAAGGGGTAAGTATCGGAGGCCACGTCCAGGCTATGCTCCCAACGGCTTAGCTCCAACCTAGCATTATCCATGATGGACGTTGCGGTCAATTTGAGATCTTGTAACTCTTCAAAAGAGTTCACGCTTGTGACTAAATTGTCCACATAAAAGGATTTCTGCAACCTCTGAGCTAACGGTTTATGTTCAAGTCGAACATTAGACAGGTGGTATTCTATTACTGCCCCCAAAATGAAAGGACTACAGTTAACGCCGAAAACGACACGTCTATGTCGGAATACTTCTGTCTTTTCTCCATTTTGGGAATACCACAGAAAACGCAGGTAATCTCTGTCCCTTTCATTTACCTCAATCTGAAGAAACGCTTTCTTAATGTCTGCTACGACACCAAACTTGCCATTTCTAAACCTTAGCATAAGGTTGGGAATCATCTCTATGAGGTTAGGTCCCTTTTCAAGACAGTCATTTAAAGATGGGGATCTATAGACCTTGCTAGAAGCATCAAAGACAGGCCTGATAGGCGTAGTCCGACTGGAGAGTTTCACCACAGGACGATGAGGCAGGTAGAAGGCCTCAGCGTCGTGTTGTTCAGCTGGGACTTTCTCAATTATCCCATCATCCAACCAGCCTCGGAAAATATCATCATAGTCCTCATAAAGATTCAAAGAGATTAATTTCTTAGTCGTCTGTTCTAATCTCTTCATAGCAACCTCCCTGTTGTCCGCGATTTTAGCTTTCTCTACAGTCCACGGGAGGGAAACAACATATCTTCCAGAGACAGAATGTTGGACTGTTTTTAGAAAATGTCGACGCGCCAGTGCGTCTCTCTGATCTCTCTGTTTAACCTCAATAGGATCCATAATGCCAAGAACATCGAGATTCCACAGATTGGTTATACTGCTCTCCGAAATTGTCATCGTTGTGACATGATGAGCGAGTGAAACGTCACTACCTGGCTGACATTCTCCCATTAAAGTCCATCCGAAACGCGTCTGGGACGCAGTCAAGCCATTTGACAACACACAAGATTTCATCATGAAAATAGATCCCAATACATCGCATCCTAGAAGTATTTCAATTTCCATGTCATCCTTTCCAATATCAGGAACCCAGATTCTGCGGGCTTTGAGCTCTTTCAGCCATGGCCCGCGGCTCAATCTTGGTAGGCTACCACAGATTTTTTGTTGGTCAAGAAGCTTCGCAACCATCTTAAAATTCCCCGATGCATGACCCAAATTGACTCTGTATTCTTGGTGGACACTTTCACTAGTATGACCTCCAAACACCACATGTTTAAGTGATTCCTGGCCAATGGGAGATAGTCCGAGATCCTGGGCAGTTTTAGACAAAATATAGGATCGTTGGGAACCTGTGTCAAGGAGGGCACGCACTACTTTCGCCGAAGTCGCACCTTCGACTTTAATCTTCAGAGTCTGTAGCAAAATCAGAGACGAAGCGCTAAGACCAGAGAATGAAACTCCGTTTTCAACTGTAGGAGAAGCGTCACAGTCTTCCACCTGTTCCTTGTCTTCATCCGCTGACTCTCGTGCAGGAGCATTAAGAGGGCATAAAATATCAAGGTGCTTCTTCTTACATCGATTACATTCATTTATGCGCCTTCTACAATTAGAAGAGATATGACCTGGTTGGAGGCAGGAGAAACAACATTTAGCGTTTTTAATACGCTCTCTTCTTTCTTTAATGCTCATTCTGCGCGCAGCAAGACATTCTGTGTTTTTATGATCTTTATTACAAAAGATGCAATTCTGGGCACGTCCAGCAAAGAGTCCAGAAGCCGTAGGTATCTTAGCAGGATGTGATTGTCTGCCCATGTTTCTATCTTGTTTCAGAGATCTAAGTCCAAACTTGGATCCAGCTAAGGCTCTGTCTTGTTCTGCTGCAGCTTCCTTTTGGAGAAACTCCATAATTAGGTCAACTCTAGTTTGAGTCGAATCATTGGCATCAATCTTGACATCATGGAGGGGGCTTCTTTGCCAAGCCTTCATGAGTTCCTCTGAGAGACATGCCTGAATCATTGGAAATATAAATACAGACATCTGTCTGGCCTCAATCTTTAAGGATTCCAATGCTCTCAAATGAGTCACCAACTCATCATAAAATGAAGTCACCTTCAACTGTTGTTTGGAGGAGCAGGCGATCATAAGGCGGATAAGGTCCCTGACATAGACCTGTTGCAACAGTTCAGGCCTTCCAAATCTTTCTGTCAAAGTTTCTATAACTTTGGGGTAATTCTCGGCAGTCAGGGGGTAACTATCAACCAGTTTACTAGCTCTGGTTCCCGGCGACATAGATTGCACAAGATATTGAAACTTGTCGCTGTCTTCTAAAGTAGGATCGACATGTATCTTGTTGAACTGTGCCCACCATCCCAACCAATCTTTTATTTCTCCTGTAAACTTCTTTAATTCTATCTTGGGTAGTTTTACAGTTCTATGGTGTGAGCTAGAAGCGAAGCTCACTTCACTGGTCGTGGGACTGGATGCAGTGATCCTGGGTTCAACAAGAGCGAGACATTTTTTATATATCCTCTTATATCTCTGGGTATATTGCAAGGCTTCCTCATCGTCTTGCTCTAGTTCCTCTTCGCTAACGTCTGAAGTTAGCATGAAGTCTCTTATCTTGCCTTGGATCACAAGAAGCTCACTGTGAGTTTCTTCAATTATCTCTCTATTACATTCAATGTCCTCTACAAGTATCGGTGGAGTACCTGACAGAAACTCTTCTGTCGTCTTCAAGCAGCGAGTTAGTCGCTTTCTAAGTACATTTCTATGTCTTTTTAAAATTTCCATTTTTCAAAAAAACACTATAAACAGAGGGTAAAACAAAAGGTACTTATCTTAAGTCTTGAACTTGTACTCCGCCGTTAATCCACTTGATCTTGCCTTGTCAGAAGCCCACCCGCGGGGACGCCACTTTGTGCAGAAATGTAGGGTAGTCGGTTCACAAGACACTGAAGCGAAATTCGGTAGAAGAATTCGCTGTGATGATTCTTTGTGGGCTGTTGCAAGGATTTAAAAAAGATCACTAAATAGGAGAAAGGAGGGAGTAAAAATCTCCTTCTAACTAATTTTATTTAATACATATTAAGAGGACAGAGGAAAACACGCGATTGGCGGGTATCAGGCCAAGCCGTGTTCTGATGTTTATGTTGGCGGCTCCTTTGATGCAGGCAGACGCCGCCGTGTTTACAGTCGACACTTGAGCTCGTCTGGGCTGGATCTGTCTGGATCTCCACCATTCCACACACATACACTGACTTTTATATATATATAGGGATTCAATTACAAACACTTTAAAGCAACTGTGACAACATTAAATTCAATATTAAAATATTTTCGTCTCTGATTTCTACTAATTTCAAAATGAAAAAAAGGCTCATATTAATCAATGGCAAAATAAAAGCAGTGTAAATATAAAAGTAATATTAAAGTCAATAATAATCAGTAGCCAAGTTGGCGCATATAAACAAAAGGAATAACTCCTTCATATATTTTGTTTAGCTTGTAATACTATAAATATATTAAGTTTAGTCTGCTTAATGTTGTTGTTAGTTTTTATTTAAACTAGCTACGAAGACAAGTTAATGTCACATGGTGGCAGCGGTAATCGCATAAATTAATAATTAAAATAATTTAGTGTTCGTGTCAAAATGGCTGACCAATTCTTAAAGCCGCCTAAGCCTTTGGAGCAATCATCAAAAGAAGCATGGGACGAGTGGATAGAAGCATTTATATGGTACGAAAAAGCTGTACAATTAGAAAAGAAACCACAAGAAGTCCAAGTAGCGATCTTTATGGCTTCGATTGGACAATTGGCCCAGAAAATTTATAAAACGTTCAAGTTGAATGAAGGTGAAGAAAATAAGTTACAAGAACTCGAGGGTAAGTTTAATGAATACTTTACCCCTAAATTAAATTATACTGTAGAAAGGTATCAGTTTAATAATATAAAGCAGTGTAAAGAGCCTTTTAAAGAATTCCTAACTAAAGTTAAATTACAAGCAAAAAAATGTAAATTTGATCAAATGGAGGATGAACTAATTAAGGATAGAATAGTTATTGGTATACAAAATAATGATGTTCGAGAAAAATTACTTTCTGATCCAGATCTGAATATAACTAAAGCAATTCAAATATGTGTAGCTGCTGAAAATGCTAACACACAACTAAGAGAAATTAAAGATAGGAACGAAAGTGAGCCATCCATTTCCACAATCGAAAGAAAAATTAGTAGAGATTTCTCACAGAAAGCCTTTAATCCTAGAGATACCACAAGCTTTAAGAAACTTATAAATAATTGTACACGCTGTGGAGCTAAACAATGAAATAAACAAATGCCCAGCATATGGTAAAGTATGCCATAAATGTAAAAAGGCTAACCATTTTTCAAAATTATGCAAAACTGCCAAAAGGGAAAGAGTGGTAAACCTTGTAGAAGATACTGAGGTGGAATCGGATGAATTTTCTCTCTCAATAAATGAAATAAAGACCCGAAATGGACAAGAGTGGTTGGAAAGAGTAACGTTCAAAGGAAATCAAACAGTTTATTTTAAATTGGACACTGGAGCCCAGTGCAATGTCATACCTTTGACACTCTCTAAAAAACTTAAACTAAAAATTAATTCAAGTAGAGTAAGGAAGTTATTAACTTACTCTGGTGAATCTATAAGGGTAATGGGCGAGACAAATGTTACTTGCACAATAAAAAGTAAGGCAGTAGTTCTCAGATTTATAATATCAGAAAAAGGAATAACTCCAATTCTGGGAAGAGATGCCTGCTCACAGTTAGGCTTGATCTACAGGGTTGATGAAGTCTGTCCAGAAATGGAATTTGATGAATTGTTTAAAGGTATAGGGCTTATAAGGAACTATAAATATAAAGCTGACTTTTCAGAAATTCCAAAAAAATTGCCCATTAAACCTGCTCGCAAGATACCTTTTGCAATTAAAGATAATGTCAAGAAGGAACTTGATGAAATGGAAGCATTGGGCATAATCAAAAAAGTGAATCACCCCACTCCCATCTCCAGTCATATGGTGATAGTTCGCAAGGACGGAAAGATAAGGATATGTCTTGATCCTTCAGACTTAAACAAGATTTTGTTACGAAGAGAGTTTCCTCTCAAACGACTGGAGGACATTGCAGTCACCTTGCACAAGTCCAAATACTTCACCAAACTGGATTTAAAGAAAAGCTTTTGGCAACTCCCAGTTGATGAAGAAACACAACCATACTTAACTTTTTCAACACCATGGGGAAGATACTCATTCTTACGGGTACCATTTGGTATTAAAACTGCCCCAGAAATAATGCAACAAATTATGACTGATTTACTAAGTGACCTAAAGGGAGTAGAAAACTCAATGGATGATATCCTGATCCATGCACCTGACCTGGATACATTGAGAAAGAGAACTTATGAGGTTCTTTCTTTGCTTAAATCAACTGGAATCAAAGAAAAATGTGTCTTCGAAAGAGAACAAGTTAAATTTTTGGGGCATTTGATATCAAAAGCAGGAATACAAATAGACCCAGGAAAGGTCAAAGCAATAAATGATATCCAGAGTCCTAGAAATCGCAAGGAGCTTCAGCGCTTACTTGGTATGATACAATACTTGCAGAGTTTCATACATAATGCATCGGAAAAGACCAGCAACATGAGGATGCTCCTTAAGAAAAATGTTGTTTGGAACTGGGACCCTTCCCTTGATAATGATCTAGAAGAAATTAAAATTGCATTAAAGAAGGCACCTGCTTTGAAATTTTTTAATCCAAATGCGGCACTGACAATGTCAGTTGATGCTAGTTCACATGCGGTTGGAGCTGTACTTATGCAGGACAACCATCCTATTGCCTTTGCTTCAGCAACACTAATTGACTACCAGCGCAACTATCCCCAGATTGAGAAAGAGGCCTTAGCAATAAAATTTGGATGCCGAAAGTTTCATGAATACATTTTTGGTAGACCTATCTTGGTAGAAACTGACCATAAGCCTCTCGAAACCATTTTTAAGAAATGCTTGAGCAAATCGCCACTCCGTTTGCAGAGAATATTATTAGAGCTACAGCCCTATGATCTAAAGGTAAAATATGTTAGAGGTAAAGATATGTTTATAGCTGATTTACTAAGCAGGGATTGTGTTGAAGAAGAAAAATTTGAAAACGAGCATCTAGAAATTCTTCTATGTATTTCTATGCCACAAAGCCTAACAAAGAATGAACTGGTGACGGCAACAGAAACTGATCCAGAACTATCGCAACTAAAGTCACTTCTAATAAATGGATTGCCGGAACACAAGTCTGGAGTTCCAATTGAATGCAGATTATATTGGCCCTTCAGAGAAGAAATCTCTTTGCATGAAGGCTTAATATTCAAAGGACTACGCATAATAATCCTTAAATCTCTTAGATTCAAGGTTTTAAAGAGTCTGCACATCGGACATATTGGCATCAACAGCACTCTTCAAAGAGCCAAGGAATCAATTTATTGGCCTGGAGTAACAAAAGATATAATCAACCAAGGAGAAAAGTGTATGATTTGCATTTCCAATTCCAGGAGTAATCAAAAACAAACAATCATTAACAAGGAAATACCCAAATTTCCATGGCAGATTGTAGCATCGGATGTTTTTATGTATAATGACCACCATTATTTACTGGTAACTGATAGTTATTCTGGATATATTGATTTTAAAGAACTTAAATCATTAAATTCTAAAGAAACAATAGTATATTTAAAGGAATGGTTTGCCCAACATGGGATACCAAAGGTTCTAGAAACTGACAATGGTACCAACTATTGTTCAAGAGAATTCAAGCAATTTTCACAGGAATGGTCATTTACCCACCAAACCTCTAGCCCTCTACACCCTAGGTCCAATGGGTTGGCAGAAAGGGCAGTTCAAACAGCAAAAAGTCTTCTTAGAAAATGTGAAAGAGGAAAAGAAGACATCCAAATGGCACTGTTGAACTATCGAAACACCCCAAGAGAAGGATTAGGTTCACCTGTGCAACGACTTTATAGTCGCCGAACCAGAACCGTGTTGCCAATTAAAGAAGATCTTTTGGAACCATCTGTACTGGAGAAAACTAGTGAAATTCTTAGAAACGCGCTCGCGCAAGACAAAAATCTTATGGTGATATGCATTCTACATCACATCAGCAACTCTCTGAAAATCAACCAGTGTTCTTGAAAGAGCGTGAAAGAGTTTGGACTCCTGCTACGGTAGTCAAGCAGTTAAGTCCTAGGTCATATGCAGTGAGATCTCAAGATAGGATATTGCGTTGTAATCAAGCCTTCTTGAGACCTTTTCATGGTGAGCCAGAGGCTCAAACTTCATCCATGGACTATCATAAGGAAATGGAGAACAATGGTCCTCCTCCACTTGAAAGTGAGCACGCATCACCCCCACCTGTGCCGACTCTGCTGGACAAGACTGACAAGGGACCCCACCCATCAATGGAGCCATCACAGACTTTACCGGCCACTGACCATCACCCTTTAAGAACAAAGTCTGGACGCCTCATCAAGTCAGTCTCCCGGCTGAACCTTTGAAAAAAAAAAATAAAAAAAAAAGGGAGATGTAAATATAAAAGTAATATTAAAGTCAATAATAATCAGTAGCCAAGTTGGCGCATATAAACAAAAGGAATAACTCCTTCATATATGTTGTTTAGCTTCTAATACAATAAATATATTAAGTTTAGTCTGCTTAATGTTGTTAGTTTTTATTTAAAACTAACTACAAAGACAAGTTAATGTCACAAGCAGGAAACGTTCATCAAATATCAAATAATTACAAGAAGAAACTATTGAAAAAGCTTCTAAGTTATTGAATAACAATTATAGTTCTTCTATAACAATGATGAAAAATTATTTTAAAAAAAGAAGGCGAATTAAAATAAAAAAAAGGAAGCTTTAAACAGAAAAAAATTATTAAGCAAGTTAGATTTTATTGAAAGAGTAAGCAAAATAATCCAAGTGTAATTTTAAAAATAATAGATTGATTGAAAATTTTTAAAATCTGAAAATGTCGCAAAAAAAAGCAATTTTTAATCTATTAAAAGTAGTAATATTACTCTGAAAAAGTCATCTATTGGGTTGATTGACCTAAATTCAAATGAAATAGAATCGAATATGCGAAGACATGTCTCTGAAGACAAAGCTCAATGCAATTTTCTAAATGAATATTTAATTAAGATTCTAAATCATTGTAATATAGTTAATATCGTACTCGGCAACACAGTTGAGTTCGATATAGAATGTAAATAAAAGAACTAACACTATCTAATACTAACAACAATCCTGTAAGTAAATAAATATATCTAATACCCCAATAAATAAATCTTATAATACGTTTGCTAATTATATTACGTAAACAAAGATTTTACATGGTGTCAGAAGTTTAAAATTTAAAATAAATAAAAGTAGCGTATTTCGCTAACCCTAGTTCTAAACTGAAAGGCTTAACAAAAGTTCCAAACTTAAAAATAAGCGAAAATAAATAGCTTTGAGAATAATATTTGAATAACTAACCATGGAGGCACCAAAACATTTTGATCCTAATAGAGAAAGGTGGGAAGATTGGCTTCAAAAATATTCTTGGTATGAAACTGCTACGGAGATGAAAAAGAAAGAACCAGAAGTTCAAGTCGCGTCGTTCATGACAATAATAGGAAGCGATGTTTACCATAAAATTTACCGTACATTTGTACTATCTCCAGAAGAAACTAAAAAAGTTGAAGAAATCAAAAAACGTTTCACTAACTACTTTTTGCCAAAAAAGAATTATACCATGGAACGTTATAACTTTAATAAATTACAACAAAGCATGGTTGAAACAATTACAGAATTTATCACAAGATTGCGCCTACAAGCATCAAAGTGCAAGTTTGGAAGATGAACTAATCAAAGACAGGGTTGCTGTTGGTATTCATGATGACCACGCAAGAGAAAAACTTCTGAGTGATCCTGATTTGGACCTGGATAAGGCAATACAAATATGTATGGCTGCAGAAAGGACAAACAAATAAATAAAGGTCATGCAACAGCGTTCGGATCAAGAAGTATCAGTCATTAAAATAACTTCAGGCCAAAAAAGAATGTAACAATGGAAGAAGTTCCAAAATTAATAGACAATTGCAGAAAATGTGGCGGCACACATCCAATTAGAAGATGTCCCGCATATGGAAAAATTTGTAAAAAATGTAAAAAAGCAAATCATTTTGCAAAATGTTGCAGATCAAATTTCAGGTATAAAAAGAAAATCAATACCTTAGAAGAAGAAGGAACAGAAAATGATGAATTTAGTCTTCAAATTAATTCATTTTCGGAATTCACTAGTGAACCAATGGAAAAAATCCAAATAAACAACACTGAACCTTTCAAAATAAAATTGGTCACTGGAGCTCAGTGCAATGTCTTGCCTTGGAACATTTTCAAGAAAATAAATTCAAAACTTAACAGAAGTTCAGTGAAAAGTTTAAAATCATTCTCAGGCCACAGAATTAAGGTGGAAGGAGAAATTATTGCCTCATGCATAATAAACAACATCAAGGCAGACATTAAGTTCATTGTCACCAAAACAGGGACCACACCAATACTGGGCAGTGAATCTTGCTTTATGCTAGGATTACTCAAGAGAATAAATGAAATAAAACCAGTAGAACAAGAGTTTCACCAGCTGTTCAACGGAGATGGTTGCTTAAAGAATTTTGAATACAGAGCAGAATTCACAAAAGGGGACCACAAGTTGGAAATAAAACCACCCAGGAGAATACCCCTTAAAATAAAAGATGAGGTCAAGAAACAAATAGACTTAATGGAGAAAAGTAAGGTGATAAAAAGAATGGAAGAACCGACACCTGTCTCAAGCCACATGGTGGTAGTGAAACAAGGCGGGAAATATAGAATTTGCATTGATCCATCAGATTTAAACAAGATCCTGCTAAGAAGACTCTACCCACTAAGAACGATAGAGGACATAGCTTCCAATATCAAAAATTCAAAATAGTTCACAAAGCTTGACTTCTTAAAAGGCTTTTGGCAATTGAAGGTCGCTGCGGAAACACAACCTTACATGACCTTCAGCACACCTTGGGAGCGTTATGCTTTTCTTAGAGTCCCATTTGGAATTAAAACTGCCCCGGAGATTTTCCAGAATACCATATCCAAGATTGTAGAGAATATACCTGGTGTAGAAAACTCAATGGACGACATACTCATCCATGCTGAAGACATCCAAACACTGAGAGAAAGAACTAAAATAGTCATGACTACTCTTCAGGAAGCTGGAGCAAGACTCAATAAGGACAAGTGTGAATTTGAAAAAACAAAAATAAAGTTCTTGGGACATATCTTCACCAGTGATGGAATAAAAACAGATGAAGAAAAAGTCAAAGCCATTGACAATATCAAGTAACCATCAAACAAAAAAGAACTACAAAGACTTTTGGGAATGGTTCAATACTTACATAAATTCATCCCAAATCTCTCAGAGATAACATACAGAATGAGATTGCTTCTGAAGAAAAACACAGAATGGCAATGGGACAGCTTGAGGGACAAGGATATGGAAAGAATAAAAGACTTATTAAAATAAGCACCAACCCTAAAGTATTATGATCCTAACAAAGATGTGGTACTTTCGGTCGATGCAAGCCAACATGCCATTGGAGCAGTCTTACTCCAAGAAGATCAACCAATTGCGTATGCTTCTTCTGCATTAAATGATACTCAGAGGCATTACCCTCAAATAGAAAAAGAAGCTCTTGCAATTAAATTTGGTTGTAAGAAATTCCATACCTATATATATGGTAAATCTCTTTTAATAGAAACAGACCATCGACCGTTAGAATCCATTTACAAAAAACCAATGGATAAAATGCCACCAAGACTTCAAAAAATATTCATGGAAATTAATCAATATGGACCAAATATTAAATACAAGAGTGGAAAGGAGCTCTTGATTGCAGACTTACTGAGTCGAGATTGCAAATCATATGAGATTCTAGAAGAAAATCCAATAGAAATCCTTTTAATTACTGCATTTGACAATAGATCAACAACCAACATCATGAAAGCTACAAAGGAAGATGCAGAATTGCAAGAACTAAAAGAAACAATAATCCAAGGATGGCCAAACCAAAAGTCACTAGTTCCTCTATCTTGCAGAAGATATTGGAATATAAAAGATGAACTTTCCATTCATGAAGACCTAGTTCTGAGGGGAACCAAAATAATAATACCAGAATCAATCAAAAAACAAGTTCTCAAACAGATACATGAAGGCCACCTAGGCATTAATGGTTGTACCAAAAGAGCCAAAGACTCCATTTATTGGGCAAGAATGTCCAAAGATATCTCTGACATGGTAGAAATTTGCAAGACATGCATAGCTACACAAAGAGACAAACAAAAACAACCCCTAATGCTAAAAGAAATTCCTGAGCTCCCATGGGAAATTGTCGCATCAGATATCTTTCAATTTGAAGGGAATGAACACATTGTGATTATAAACAGTTATTCTGTATTCATAAACTTTCAACCTATTAACACCATAAATTCAAAAGATACCATTGGATTTCTCAAAATAAACTTTAGCATACATGGAATTCCTAAAGTTCTGGAGACAGATAATGGAAGAAATTATGCTTCAAGAGAGTTTAATGAATTCAGCAACAAATGGAAGTTTAATCACAAGACTTCAAGTCCACATTACCCTAAATCAAATGGACTGGCTGAAAGAGCTGTGCAAATAGCAAAGAACATTCTTAGAAAATGCAAACAAAGTGGAGATGATATCCAGATTGCATTACTCAACTATAGAAATACTCCAAGAGAAGACTTGGGATCACCAGCACAAAGACTACTTTCAAGAAGAACAAAGACAATCTTGCCAATCAGCAAAGAATTGTTAAGACCTTGCATCCAAAAAGATGTCACTTTAAAGCTAAGAAGATCCAGAAACAAGCAGAAATTCTACTATGACAAAGGATCAAGAGACGAACCAACTTTCAAGATCGGACAAGAAGTTTATCTAAGAGAAAACAGAAGAAACTGGAAACCAGCCACAATAGTTCGAGAAGATGGTCCAAGGTCCTATACAGTCCAGAACAACAAAGGACTCTACAGAAGAAACCAATCACATATTACAACTAACCAATCCCAAAGAGACCATGAAAGCATCCTTGAGCAAGAACCCAGTGGAAGTGCTTGTTCAACTATGGAGCAAGATCAAGAAACTCAGCCTAAAGGTTCTGACAGGATGGAGCTGCAGTCGGAAACTGATAATCCAGCTGGAGAGGAGGAGACCAGAGAGGTGCGGAAGTTCACAAGAAGCGGTCGCCAGGTGAAGCCACCAAAAAGAATGGATTTATAAAAAAGGAGAGATGTAATATAGTTAATATCGTACTCGGCAACACAGTTGAGTTCAATATAGAATGTAAATAAAAGAACTAACGCTATCTAATACTAACAACAATCCTGTAAGTAAATAAATATATCTAATACCCCAATAAATAAATCTTATAATACGTTTGCTAATTATATTACGTAAACAAAGATTTTACAATAATTAATAGGCAAACCTGCAAAACTAGTGGTCCCTAAAATAAGATATCCAAATGTGACTTTTGTAGTGGCTATCAACAATTGAGCCCCTCAATGCACAGATTGATTAACTCCATAAATAATCGGGAAAAAAATGTTTAATTTTTGTTGAAAGTCTAAAAATCTATATGACATATAGATTTTTAGACTTTCAACAAAAATTAAACATTTTTTTCCCGATTATTTATGGAGTTAATCAATCTGTGCATTGAGGGGCTCAATTGTGGAATAATTAACCATAAAATAGTATTTGGTTCAACTTTTAAGGCCTCAAATATTGAAGAATTTATAAATCAAATAATGATTTAAATTTAAAATTACCAAGACCCTCGAGAATATTGCTTTTTTATGAATAATTCCCAAGAGTGTACAATAATAGAAATATAACATATTTAATTAAAGAAAATAGCTCTGAACTTCAATTTTCATCTCCCTATTCATTTATTATGACTCCCTTTGAGGCAAATTCTCAAAAAATATATACACCTATCCCCCGATTTACACTGGTAGATACGTTCCTGACGTGTAAATGGGGGGATAGGTGTACACAGAAATAAAAATAAAATGCATTGACAGGTTAAAATATGTAGTTAGCACATAAGCTCGGGATTCTTTGTGAGATGTGTACACAGCGCATGTGTTCAATCACAGTAGCATTTAGTATAGTGCGATAAATAAAAAAAAAACTTATTTGGAAAACCGTGTAAATGCGAAAACGTGTAAAAAAAGTACCGTGTAAATGGGGGGATAGGTGTATATATATATTAATATCCGCCAAAAAATGGCTGATAACATCTTTACAATTTTCTTCTTTTTTTTTTCATTATTATCCCATTGTATACAAGTTCATGAAGACTGAATTCATAGATGAAATTTACCATCTTGGTAGGGTTGATATATAGGTCCTGTCTTGAGGCTCACATGCATTCCAAGAGGTGGTCTGGTGAGGCCTCTTTGGTCCTCTAGATGGTGTATTGTGGGAAGCCTGGAAATACAGGTTGCTGCTTGTATCTGAAGGGACGCAATTTTAACATATTTTTATTGCCTGACTGTCCCTTTTCTTAGAAAGCCAACCTTTGAAGCTAGTTGTCACAATACCTATTACATTTTTGTACTCATTAGTGTCAAGGTTGTGCATTGAATATGCTAGTATTTTTTTTTCATCTAATAAAATTTATTAATAAAATTGTTGTGATAGAGAAAAGGGGAATAAATACATAAATACATATCTTCAATTAAAAAAAAAAAAATATATATATACACATAAATGAAACCAATGAAGGACTATTGGCTGATGGCCAAAAAAATAAATTTAAAGGAATAGAAAAAGGGACTTACTGTAGGGGGAAAACCACCCACCAATGGCCGGTGGTACGGTCAGCTGCTCTCTTCCTGCTAAGATCTAACTGCCACTTTTTTTTTTAATTTGGCGCCATCTGTTGGTTCAAACCATGCTGCGCCCCCTATGAGCGAACTCTGAGAGCCTTTTAATTAAAAAAAAAAGCTTAATATTATCAAGGTTTTATATTGAATATATATTATGTTCAATTTTTTTTTAAACTATAAATTTTAATAAAAAACCAGTAAGAGCAAAAGACAATTTCATGCCTGATGTCTTTGTTGGGTTCTGGGCCTTCCTCTCAGTTGAAGGTTGAGGCTGTTGGTGGTGGTGGGGGTTCATAGGCTCATCTATTGTCTGGTCATCACCAGGCTGCCTCCATCACTGAGGGGCTCTTGGCATCTCACTGAGGGACTCTTGTCATCCGGTGTAGCAGGTCACATGGGGTGTGCAGACAGTAGGAAGGGCAGGGAGGTCTATAGGCCTTTTTTAAAACAATTTTTTCTAGCCACACTTTCCAGCTCCCACACCAAGCTTGGTGTAGTCCCTCACACACACTTCCTGGTCAGTGGTGAGCTCCTGTAGCATGCCATCTCCTTGAAGGTGTCCATGGGGTTCTGGACCTGGAGTAGGGTTGGCTTGTAGTCCAGACTGCATACTACAGCAGTCAGTTGGCAGTCAGAATTGGTCCTCCGGGAATCATGCCTCCCCTGCCACAACACTCTCACATACAGGTGAATTCCTCTTCAATCATTAACATTGTTCCCCCTACAGCAGACATCCTTTCATTCCATTTAAATTTATTTAGACCACCAGCTAGCTATATAAAACCAATTACGTTATATTTGTCTTCCGCATCCTCAACATATCCTCAATAGCTCCAGGCTTTTGGTTCAGTGGTTCAATGATGGGATGTCGCCTCCTGTATTACAATTTCTTTAATTGACCATATCGAAAAGGGAATTTCTCATATTACAGAAACTAATTGACACAATCTTTAGAATAATGAAACTTTTCAATATTTTAAAATTGCTTTATAGTCTTCTTTAAAAAGATTAAATAAAAAAGTCCATGTGTCTGAATTAAAATAAAAAATATATATATAAATTCAAAATGTGTAAATTAAAATTCTAAATGTCCTAATCCAGATTAGGTCTTATTTTCTTGCATCTATAATCTATAATCCAAATTGTGCTTTATCATTTTTAATGTCTAAATATAAATTTAAACTGTCTAATTAAAAGTTAAAAACCTATATTATTGAAAAAATCAATGCAAAAACATTTTACCTTGATCAAATAAAATTCACCTTAATAAAATTTAATAAATAAAATATTTGTGAATTATCATCTACAGACCTTCCCATGCTCTGTTGATAAGCCTTATACATACTGTCATAGAGAATATTTATTCAAATAATAAAAACAGATTTAAAGTTGTATTAGTGATTTTTAATTTACTACAAAGTGAATCACTTTGCTTACTTAGTAGTATTGAAAATTTTATGATAATCATAAATAAAGAGTACATGTTGTGATTTAATCTATAAGATTGAATAATAACATGATTCTGACAAAAATACAATAAACCTATAAATTTTCAAATACACAAAAATATACATTTTGTTCAATAAATTGTGATGACAAATTATTTCAATGTAAAAAAAAGGCATTTTGGCCTAGAAAAAATAGTTTCTGATTTGGTTTCAACTATCAACTGGTTTACAAATAGAAGAAAAATGTAACATTTGGTAAATAATAGGCTTAATGGGACTATATTGGATGTATTTCATTAATATTAAATTTAACTGTATTGCCTTTTGAATCTCTTGCCTCAGCGAATTTTCTTTTATTTATAATTTAATAGAAGGGGGGAATGATAGTGTTAATAATCTTAAGTTTTTAAAATTTAATTTTCAATTTAGTTTCTGAGATTTTGCAACTTTTTTTGTGAAATAGGAAAATATGGTTAAGGGCATTTTGCATCCTTTTTAAAATGTCTTAGTTCTACAAGCTAAGAAGAAAAAATCCAAATAAATTAATAGTGTGTGACGTTTTGGTAACAGCATTGTTCCCATCATCAGACAAAAGAATGAATATTAGAAATAATAAAATAAACTTTAGGTTTTTTCCTTTTTATTGTTGTTTTTTCTTTGTCGCTTATTGTAACCACGGATGCCTGGTTACAGACCTTAACTGTTTGTTTTTTTACAGTAAATTATAGCTTTTTTTTTGGCTATGTAGATAGCAATAAATTTAGGAATATTTAAAAATAAGATTTATTTTTAATTTTTATGATAAACTTTTAAAACTTTTTTTTTAATAAACAACAGGGTATATTGATTATTGAATTACCAAAAAAAATATTATCAGTATAAATTTCTTTATATTTGTGAGACTTTGTATGGAGCAATTTTGTTTATCTCCCATTATTTTCATTTAGAAATTATTTTTGTTAATTGTTCATGAGAGCAGTGCTTTTTTAATTTGAAGTTCAATTTGAAATGCATGAGGATAGTAAATGAGAGATTAAATTTCAAGCCAACCAATTTTTTTATCTGGATGAATTGACATTGGTAGGATAGGATCTTCTACCTTTTTAAATTTTTAAACACAAGGTAATAAGACCAAATCCAAATAAATGAATAGGTTTTTTTACACACTATTTATTCATTTGGATTTTCTTATTACCTCGTGTTTATAATCTACAATCCGAAGTGTGAATTATCATTTTTAAAAATTTGTTAGGATCTTAATAGTTTGATCTACAATCAGGGATCAGTAACTTCATTGACAATTAGGGATGCCTGCTTAGACAGAGTTTCTTCTTATCATGTGGAGGTATGAATTTTATTACAATTTTTTTTTATTCATGTCCAGTTTTTATCTGACCTATTTTTCAAAACTGGATTTTAGACCATGGATGAGATATATGATCTTAAACTAAGTTTCTCTTTAGGTGAAGAAAGCACTCATAAGGTTGTGGGAAATGTCATTTGCCATGTGTTCTGGGTTGGATGTTGAGTCCCATGATTCCTTTTATTCTGAGTGCTTTGGAAGCAGCTAATAGTATTTTGTATTGACCACATATAGATCTTTGTCCGTCACCGGAATAAGTTTTGAAGGTGTGAGAAGCTCTAGCTTCGGGCAGCCATGACAGATAGCATAATTTCATGTAAACAAACAAGTACCCGAGTATAATTTTCTAATTATAGGTAGAGAGTAGAGGGTGTAAATTCTTGAATTCGCTGTTTGAAAGTTCATTATAAAAATAAGGGTAACTTTTTGTTTTTGTGGGCATTATTGGTTCATTTTTTATAGAATAAATACCTCAGTGTTGACTTCAAGCTTTTGTGAGGTTGAGTTTTTTTTATATGAAAAATAGGAAGTTTTCTCTTATATATGGGCATGAGAAGCCAATAGGATCAGTAATTATTTAGGTAGACAAACCAGTCTAGCAGAATTCATTCAAGGTAAAAGTTTCATTTCAATTTTTGAATGATCAAATATTGGTTTAATTAATACTAAAATTAGTTTGTTATGGGATCTTAGTAGTTTAAAATTTAACATTCTGATTTTGCTCCTCGGGTTTCTTTGTATATTTTAGGATTATTGGCTGTTTTTTTATGAAAAGGAGGATATATATTGGATATTTATTATTTAAAAAAATTTCATTGGATGATTTCATGCATACCTGTATGCTCTGAAATTTTAAAAATTGGATATAGCTTTTAGGGAGTGGCTTTTTAAAAGTTTGATATATATTATTTCTTAGTATATTTTTAACACTTCACACAAGCACCCAGAATGTATTTGAATGATAGTCTTTTGTGATATGTCTATAGATTGACTTTTTTAGAGGGATCTTTGGTTTCGTAAAATATGTATTTTTTATTTTAGAATGTTTTCTCACCTTGTGTCACTGGTTTTTTGAAATTAATTTTCTTTTTGATGTAAATGAATGTTTAGGCAGGGGAATTGTTAGCACACCTTTAAGACCTTTGTACAATAGTAACCCACTATTCACCCCAAACCTCATCTATTCATCCATGTCCTACCTTTCTTCTTCAAAGCTGCTAAGCTCTGTTGAATGTGATGGAGCTCAAAGCCTTCAGCCTTGACAGCACGGAGCCAGAGTCTAAGATAATTTCAAAGACCTCTTACCTGTGGTCGAATCTCATGACCTATGGTGGCTGATTTGACCACCCAAATACCAAGCCAGAGTCCAGCATGAACTCTAACTAAATGCCTTATCCCAAACCCTCATTATGGCTGATAATATCACCATCTTTAGGAGGAACTCCAATGCCACCATGTGCCCTAAACCATCCACAAGATGCTTAGGTCTCACCATTTACTTTTTTTAAAAGATTTTATCATTAAATGTTGGTGTCATAAATGCCAAATCTGTCTGAGCTGCAAAGGGAATGCCTTCGAAAGTGGACGACAGGGGATGTCTAAATTGAAGAATATTCCATAAACCAAATTTCTGGGGAATTCTCTGCTTTTCAATTAACCCAAATAAAAATACCTTATATAATTCACAAAAAAATACTTAGAAATAATATAAATATTTTCTATAAATACTTATATAAATAAAATAAATATATAATTTATAAAAAAATACTTCTAACCCTATGTGTTTCTGTATTATCCAAGTCTCATTATATTTTTCAAGCAGACCAGAAAAATTTTACTGAGTAAATTTTTTAGTTTGTAATTAATAATAAATTCATACACTTCATTAGGTCAATAAATTTATTGGTGAGATCACTTGTTCGACTTGGTATATTTGTGTTTATGATAGGAATCACAGGTAATAAAGAATCCAAGTCGGTGGATGAGAGGGTAACACGCTCGATTCCCCACAGTCATGAACCGGGATTAAATCCCGCGTTAAAATTTGTTTAATATGTGAATAACCTTCATATATTATTCATTGTTCAATTATCATGAACTAGGTTGCTCTTGCTGAGCGGTACCTATTTATGTGAATTTGAACCAGTAAAGAATCCATACAAGTTTAAAATTATTCCTGTTCATTAAATTTCAAAACCAAGAAGTTCCCAAACAGTGTTTCTTTAACCAGAAGTATTTAATTCTGTTTTTCATACAAGCACACACTCACAAAGCCTTTATTAAGACACCAGACTCTTACATATTCTGCTCTCTTGCATTGCGGCTTGCAATGATATCCTCTCAATGATTAATCATCATCATGAAGTGGAGAAGAAGCAATAAAACCAAGTTTTTTCATATTTACTGCTTTATAAAAGTTGTATAGTAACCTAGAAACCAGTTTTTACTAAATTTGCATATATCGAACAAAATGCTAATGAAAGCAAGAGTCTCATTCAAATAGATTCTTTTACATTCTAAGCTCAAAAAGAAAACATTCAAATTAGTTTCAAAGTATTGAGATGCATTTTGTTAAATTAATCAAATTTCTTAATATATTTTCCATTAAAATAAAAAAATAGATGAGAAAGTGGGTTGGGGAGAAGCTAAAAGCCAAAGATTATCCTAAATAAAAAAAGATTGAGTCAAATAAGATGAGGGAAAACACACAACAATAAGGATCAATAATTTATTTTCTTCTTCAAAATAAAACTTACCTATCATTTAGATATTGATTCCTTTATTTAAAACCAAATCATATATTTTAGTTGAATTGTATATCCTTCTGAAGACATTTCAATTTGCAAAGAAGCCAGGAAAAAAGTGGTCAGAAAAATGAAGCAGGGTTGGAGGGTGGCCTACATGACTGTTCGCTGGTGCCAGCTGACATCCAACCAAAGTTGGTAATCGACTTGCCTGGCACGTAAAGAGTTAACATGGTGAATCATTTCAGCTAGGCCCATGTGATCCGTCTCTGGGATGTGTGCTAGTATGATTATCTCAAAAATGCTTTGTTTGGGAGTGACAATTAGCCATTGATTACCATGTTACATATGGCTTTTTTTACACAAAACTATTAATTATTTCAAATTATTCCATAATTCCTTTTTTGACATTTTTCATCTACCTCATTGCGCCTTTGATTATTTTTGTCAATGTTTAATATCCATGTTGCCGACTGATTGAAATTTTACTAATCTTTCATCAGTTTTGTTGAACGAGTTACGAAAAAAGCATCAAGGGTGCTGTTCTTTCTCCCTGCTCTGTGCTCTATCTGAAAAATGTATAATATTCAATTAGTTTTAGATTCCAACTCGTAAGCCTTGAACATGGTTTGCATACATTGGCTAAACATGTCAATACTTTGTGGTTTATTGCTATCTTGAAAGACCTACAAAATATATATATATATTCAGCTTTTTTAACACCTAAGGTATCACCAAACATTCCAATTGTGAAATTCTGTATTTACATTCGTGCTTAGATGTAGTTCTTGGTAAGCAATGTACAGGGTGAAGAAAAACTATCTTCATTAGTACAGCTCATCAGATCATCCATATGGATTTCTATTCTAGCCTCTGAGTTAAAGTGAGCTTGAATCAATTTTACCATTAACTTCTTTTTTATGTAGTTCGAAAGCCTGGCCTATTATAACATTTTCTGTGTTAAAAACACATTGCCAATTTATTTATCCTTTTGAAGTTTCTTATAAAGTAGTGCTAGTAGAAGAAAAATCCAAAAATGAATGAACCTGTTTAAAATTTTTCAGAATCAGGAACTCTTTGAATGCTTTGATCTCATCTATTGATTATAAACACAAGGTAATAAGACAAAATCTAATCTATTGATGATTACATCACATTTTTTATACCATGTTTTCCATCTTAGCTAGAGGGATAGATGGAACTCATGACACAGCCATCATTTCAAACACTAACTGATTGTGAGATATTATGACAGCAGATGAAGTATCTGGTTGTCCCTCATTTCACAGCTTCAGTCTGGCCTCTTTATTTTATTTTGCTTATCCCTGGTACACGTGGTACAGGCCATGATAATCATGGTGGATAGAAGTAGGCAACTGCTTTTACTGTAAGTGCAACACACGTGAAAAGCAATTTGACTTTGCACTTACAAAGCCTCTTTATTGAATGTCCAGAGTCACGCATATGGTTCTTGTTCTGCTGTAAATCTGTTACTTCTCTGTCAGTAGTTAATGAAGATGCTAATTTGTGGATATCCCGACCTTTTTAAAGTTGCATTCAGTGTGTGAGGCTAGGTTTACATGGCATCTACATCACATATCTTCTTCTTCTTTTTTATCTCCACTCAATCACACTAAGGTATCATGCTTGTAAAGCTTGAGACTTTTGATTGGGTTTTCCCAGGGAAGAGTAGAGCTCATCAATGGATGAGGGTAAAGTAAATGCGTCTGCCTTTGTCATTAAGTCTGGGAGCACAACTCAATGGCAAGGCAGACTTAGCTCCAAAAGAAATGGCCGCCTCTGACATGAGGAACAAATGCCATGTGCAGCCGCTCCTAACATGCAATACAAACACTGCTCATCCTGTATCCCTGGATCAGGAGCCCTTACAGGGTACTATCAGCACATCACATATTGTGAAAGAAAGCAATGAGAAGTTAATTTAACAGAGATTTTATATGAAGCTGATTAAATAGGACTTTAAGAGTCCTGTACATTGCTGTCAATTCTGGAAGAAAGGTAGTGTGCTTGAGAACCAATTCCATAGGTAAATCGCCACCATCCACATGGAGAGAAGGACATCAGCTACTTGGATACACCTTGTTAAAACTGATCGTCTATTCACATCATCAGTTGGTTGACACCTTAACATGACTGGTGGCTCTGACTGCACCCAAATACTGTATAATGACTCTGTGGAGAGTGTCTCCATTACAAGATACACACTTAGATAATCTAATATATGACGATGCACTAGCGCGCCATCTGTTATCAAATTACAAAACTATTTTAGATGCATAATATTCTTTTTAAAATAAAATAATTTCTACTGCCCTTACTGCAATGGAAAAATGAGCCTGGCCCTCCCTTTAATTTTCCCATTGCAGTAAGGGCAGTAGAAATTATTTTATTTTATAAAGAAAATTACACATCTAAAATAGTTTCGTAATCTAATATATGATTAGCTTTACATTGGGGATACATTTCATCATTGCAATATATATGCATACATCAATTTTTATAATATAGATTATCAGTATTATAATCATACAATACTGAAACAACTGATGGATTTGGAAACAAAAGCAACTACTTTCATAATCTAAAACACTAGTTTTAAACCCAATTTTCCGACTATGGTATCCCAAGATAGCTCATGTGGACTATTAGCGTTTATTTTTACAAAAATGTGAACAGGGGCATCAAAAATGTGTTGCATTTACTATTTTTCTTAGTTTTAAGTTGTATATTTATATATATATTCATTCAGATATCTTCCAAAATGAATATTAGTTATGTGGACCTCTGATATAATTTGTGTTGTCTCTCGAGTCAGGATGATTTGAAGAAATACACACTAGTCCAAACAGGGAGGTAGTCAGGTTTTCTCTTTATTGACAAAACACTTGATTCAAACAACAAACAATTACAATAGATGGACTTGTCTCCAACCTTCGTCTTCAGAAGGATCTTTGGGGCCGTCTCCTACAACACCAGGCTAAGTTCACTCAGGCAGACTTATGGCACCTCTGCCAAGGACCAACTGCTATCCTCTCTTGTCATCTGACCCAGCCCGGACTGTCTGCACTAACACTCTCTGGAATACTTTAAATCATTACTTCCTGTGGGGGAGGATCTCCTTAAAACTTTTTCTTTAATAAATTGCCCATGGTTCTTGGCCCTCTTCTTCAAAGGGTAACCTCATTCAATGCTTCATTCTGTAATATCAGAATAGAGTTGCTGTGAGGTGTCAACATATATTACTTAAGAGCAATAAAGCTTTTGAGTAATATAAAATTTAATCACATTTAATATATAAAACATCAATTCGTATTTGATCCTCACACTTGTCAGGCTTTTCACTAACATGTATAAGTGAATGCTTTTTAAGATTACTTTTCTGTCTTGTTCTATAGTCACAATGTTCACATTTGAAGGGCTTTTCTCCTGTGTGAATAAGTGAATGACGATTAAGTGTACCTTTGTGACTTGCTCGATAGTTACAAAAATCGCATTTGAAGGGCTTTTCCCCAGTGTGTGTCATCAAATGTTGAGTAAGTTTGTTTTTATCTATGGCTTTATAGTCACACAGGTCACATTTGAAGGGCTTATTCAAAGTGTGTTTGAACATATGTCTATTGAGTTTGTATTTTAATGGTGTTTTATAGTCACAATATTGACATTTGAAAGGCATTTCTCCGGTGTGAATGGTAATATGGGTTTTGAGTGCGCATGAGGTATTTGATCTGTAGTCACAATAATCACATTTGAAGGGCTTTTCACCACTATGTGTCATCAAGTGTTGAGTAAGTTTGTTTCTCTTTGCTGTTTTAAAATTACAAATCTCACATTTGAAAGGCTTATCAATAATATGTTTGAGTGAATGCTTTTGAAGATTTTTTTTTTGGCTTGTCCTATAGTCACATTGTTCACATTTGTAGGGCTTTTCAACTGAGTGATTAAGTAAATGACGTTTAAGCGTACTTTTGAGACATGCTCTATAGTCACAATAATCACATTTAAAGGGCTTTTCACCAGTGTGTGTCATCAAATGTTGAAAATATTTGGTCTGCTCTTGTACTTTATAGTCACAAAATTCACATTTGTAGGTCTCTCCATTTTTGTGCATAAGAATGTGCTTTTTAAGGCGACCTTTTAAATTTGTTCTGTAGTTACAATAATCACATTCAAAGGATTTTTCTTCAGTGTGGGTCATCAAATGTTGCTCAAGTTTGCTTTTCTCTGTTGATTTAAAATCACAAATCTCACATTTGAAGGTCTTATTACTAGAATGTGTCAGCTGATGTTTATTGAGTTGGGATTTGGATGTTGCTTCATATTTGCAATTTTCACATTTGAAAAGTTTTTCACCTTTGTGTATAAGTATGTGCTTTTTAAATTGAACTTTGTGACTTGTATTGTAATCACAATATTTGCATTCAAAGGCCTTTTCATCAGTGTGTGTCTTTAAATGTTGATTAAGATCGTCTTCTTTCTCAGTTTTATAACCACAAGTGTAACACATGTATGGCATTTTTTTGACACATTCCTCTGGATTATTTTCACATTGGCTATCACTTTTTAAGTTTTCATCAAGAGGGTGTAGAGCTATCAAAGAAAATGGATCCAAATTTTCAAATTCAAGTTTGCTTAATTGATCTTCAAAAGTTATAGATTCCGCATGACTACTTATTGACTTATTATCTTCACAATCATTTTCAAATGGGCTATCACTGTTTAGGTATTTATTAAGAGGCTCAAGTGCCATCAAAATATCTGTATCCAATTGAGAAGCCAATTCATTTTCAAATTCGGCTTTGTTTAACTGATCTTCAAAAATATTAGGTTCGTCATTATGATTGCTTGTTGACTTATTATCTTCGCAATCATTTTCAAATAGGCTATCACTGTTAAGATATTCATTAAGAGGTTGCAGTGCTATCAAAATATCTGTATCTAGATTGGAAGCCAATTGATTTTCAAATTCTGCTTTGCTTAAAATATCTTCAAAAGTATTACATTCATTATGATTACTTGTTGACTTTTCTCCGCAATCATTTTCATATTGGCTATCACTTTTTGGGTTTACCTCAAGAGGTTGTAGTGCTATCAAATTATCTGTATTCAAATGAGACGGCAATTGATTTTCCAATTCGGCTTCATTTAATTGATCTTCAAAAGTTTTAGGTTCGGCATTATAAATACTTTTTGACATATCTCCACAATCATTTTCAAATTGGCTATCACTTTTTGGGTTTAAATTGAGAGGTTCTTGACCTATCAAAGAATCAATATTCAGGTGAGCAGCCAATTGATTTTCAAATTCGGCTTTGTTCAAAAGATCTTCTAAAGTATTAGGTTCGGCATTATGACTACTTGTTGACTTATTATCTCCAAATCGGGATTCCTTCATGTTGATGGCACAGTTCAGAATTTATAAATGGATGTTTCTTTGTATTTAAATTCCTCACATATAATATCTTTCGAAGTTGAGGTATATTATATCTCAACTATTTTTGGAGGGATTATATATTTTTCAGTGAACATCATCAAGCCATAAAAACAAGCTTCACTTCATTATTAAATATTAAACTTTTTTGCTGAAGTAATAACTTGGAAGAGCAATGAAAGTGTCCTGAAAAATAAAAATAAGTTAACTACATAATAAAAAAATTTGAATCAGAATACAGTACAATATTTAATTAAAAAGGCATATATTGGATCAAAATATCATTTATTTTACCAACATTTCAGTTGGTTGTACGCCAACCTTTATCTAACCTAACACTTTAAAATGTTATAACACCTTGATAAAGGTTGGCGTTCAGCCAACTGAAATATTGGTATAATAAATGATATTTTGATCCAATATATGCCTTTTTAATTAAAGATTTATCTATGGATTGCTCTATTTTCAAAACAGTACAATATGTCACAGCTATTTCCTTGAACAACTACTGTAGTAAAATAAAAAATGAAACTAAACATTACCTAACATCAATAAGAGACCAGCTCAAGGTGAAACAGTTATGAATAGTTGAGAAAAAAAAAGAGGTACAGTAAAATCTGTCTTGGAGGTTACCATTTGGTTCCAAGCAAAATGCACTTTCCAAACAGATTGACCCCTCAAACAGGTTGGATAAAAGTTTCATAATAAACCAAACATTTTTTCTTATGCAAATTATTCTATTAATATTGAATATTCAACACATTTAATTTTAAAGAGCTTACACATTCAAACATGAATGTGTTAGACAGGGACTTAGATGCCTAAAAGACCTAAATTAAAGAAGATAAGGCACAATTTGGATTATAGATTATACAGACAAAAGTACTGAATTAAGTATTTCAGTACTTTTGTCTGAAAATGGTAACAATACTGCTACCGAAATGTCACACACTATTTATTTATTTGGATTTGGTCTTATTACCTTGTGTCTAAATTAAAGAAAAAAAGTTTTCACAAAAACAGGCTAAAACAGGAAAATTCCTTGACGAGAGATAGAAAGAGAGGGATGATTTTTATGATAGGTTTCCTTGTAATAATTACTTTTATCTTCTGAAGAAAAAATTGGACTGGTTTATTATGTAGATGACATATTTTGCATCATTAAAAGATAAAATGCAATTTAAAAACTTCAAAACACCTAGACCTTCAATTCACATTTGAAAGTGATAATAACAACTACATAATTTACTCAGACACTTCAATTCTTAGAATTATAACACAATCACAATTAATGTTTAACACACATTTCAATTAATAATACTTTTTTTTTTATAATTTTCCACAAAATACCAGAGAGAACTCTAAAAAAAACTCTTATGATATGGAACAATTGGGATTATAGTTTGGAAACATGAGGTAAGACCAATTTAATTAACAAAAAAATGAGTGGTTTCTGTTACAGTGTTATCAAAAATTCACATTTACAATTTATTAAATATAGATTTTGTTTTTAATCTGTTTCAAAAAATCCATTACTCAACTATAAAATAAATGACTACCAGAAAAAAAAAGTTGGTCAGAAAACATTTACAGATTTCGAGATACCCTAACCTTTATATAACAGATACAGATGCAATCTTATCTAACTGGAGATCAACACTGTGAACCAAATCTCTCCCAGACATTTACATCTCTTGAGAAACTTGAGAATCAACTAATAAACATTTTCAATCTGCTTTCCAAAGAGAATGAACTCTAGATGCAATGAATAAAATAAAAACCATCAAGTCATCTAGTGCTGATGGCATCATAAGACAGACGATTAAAAATGTCTGCCTCATTTAACAAAAGAACTAGTCAACACAATAAAACAGTTGGTCAAAATTCACTCAATCAAAAGAATGTAAGCATGAAATCATTCATTACCTTATCCAAAAAACTGTAAAAAACATTTAATAACTCTAACAGATTTAAACGCATCTCTTTTCCATCCCTTGCAAAATCAGGAAACTCTTTTGGTATTTACATATTAATACATCAACAAAAACAAGCTACTTTCTACAAAGTAAGCTGCTTTAAAAAAAAATCACTGGAGCAGCATATCAGATCCTATACTTTATGCAAAACATACATAACACAAAAGAAACCAACCCTTTCAACAATAGCAGCACTTATTTACCTAAGCTTTTGACAGGGTCTGGAAAGAAAATTTGATCTTCAAACTGATTGATTTAGATGCGGATATATATTTTAAAAAGATGTATATATTGGATTTATAATGTATTTATTGTTCCAATATTTCGAGGGGCAACTCGCCTCTCTTTATCGAGGATGTTTGTGTTTTTCACTAAAACATGCGCGCACGCGTACACCACTCTCGTTCTACAAGGCCAATGACAGAATTGTATCTTTGATTTAAACATTACATTCAGTATATATACTGTATACTTATATACAATTCTTTCATTGGCCTTGTAGAACGAAGGTGTGCATATTTTAGTGAAAAACACATCCTCGATAAAGAGAGGCGAGTTGCCCCTCAAAATATTGGAATAATAAATACATTATAAATCCAATATAGGCATCATTTTAAATATAATTTTAATTATGGATTGCTCAATCTTCAAAAAAATATATATATATATATTAAAAATGGCATATCCTGACCAGGAGCACATGTGCTTTACAGAAGGCAGAGCGCCATCTGGTGGAACAGAAATCAATGGAGCACATGTGCTCCTGGTCAGGATATGCCATTTTTAATATTGATTTTAACACCTGCTCTTTTTATCTTTTATTTTTTTTCTTCGTTTTTTAATATATATATATATTAAGAAAAAGGCCATCAGCAACTTTCAGTTGCACGATAAGGAGATGCCTTTTTCTCAATTTATGCACCTTATCCCAGTACAATGTTACATTTGTACTATTTTTTCATATATATATATATAAGATATTAAAATGAATTGGCAACTTCTTTACAAAAATAACCATCAAAGATATCAGAACTGCATATTTAAAAGATTGTGACTAAATCAAGGTTCAATCCTCAGTCAAAATCTATCCTTCTAGAGAGCCTAATAGACAAGGTAAAAAAAGAGTCAAAAAAGTGCATCATGTGCTGATTACATCATTTGGCATTTGGTGGGAATAATTTCAACGATTTCTTTCTCCCAAGTGCACCATTAGCTTTATGCACACTCTACATGCCAAATTAATCTCAATAGCAATCAAAATAAGTTCAATAGAAACTCAAATTTCTCTGAACAAGACTTTAAAAAAATTGAAACTAAAGTGAACAGAAACAAATCAAATCTTTTTAAATGGAACCTTCAGAGAGGTGATTTTGAAAACTCAACACAAAAATATACCTTGGGTGTAAACCTCAACCCAACTTCACTTACATGACATGGCTCTAAAAGCAAAAATCAAACTCAACATTAAAAAAAAAAAAAATTCTAGAACAGAATGGGGTGCTGATGCAAATGTTTTGAGAACCAAATACCTGACCTTAAATTAGGCCAATTCTTGAAAATGTTCTTCCAGTCTGGATCTTGTCTAATAAAAACCAATAATGACAAATTAGACAGAGCACAAGCAAGTGCCTCAAGAAATAATCAGTTGCACCGGCAACTCCTGCCAAACTAAATATCTTAATTTGAAGCTTCTCTCCCACCTTTTCTAAAGAGACAAAATGACAATGCAAAATATATCTTCAAAAGATCCCATAATGGATAAATTTATAAGAAAGTGGATGCAACTAAAGAAACTAAAGGAACTCTTCTTACACAGAGCCACAACCAACAACTATGTCATTATATATACAGAAATACCTATTGCAAAATCTACTTGATCTCCACAAAATTCAGTCACACCTTATATTCAGCATCAAACTTGAACCAAACCAAAAATAACACCTCGGCAGAAATTAGATCATGAAGACTCAAATAATTGAACATATTAAATCAGATACCATTTGAACTTTCCAGATGGCAATTTAGTATAAAAATATATATATATTGGGTGTGGTATCTACACCTCATATTTGAATGAGACAGAATAGATACATAAAAATAAGATCGAATCCAAATAAAATAATAGTATGTGACGTTCTGGTAACATTGTTGTTATCGAAACGCCGCACACAATTTATTTGGATTAGGTCCATTTTTCTTGTAGTTATATAATCTATAATCCATATTGTGCTTTATCATGAGACAATAATTATAAAAATTAAACACTACAGACCTCATCATCTTTAGTGATAAGATGAGAGCCATCAATGTGGTACTTCAAGCTATAGACTCAAAACCCACTGTCTCTCCATCTTTAAAGATTCTCAAACATCTTCCCCTAGCCTCGAGAACTGCTTCACTAGCCATGATCCCATTCTCAAAGTAATAGTCAAAAACCTCATTACTTTCAACAAAGAAAACACCATCATCCAATGGCTACCTTCTTACAGGAATTTAAACAAATAAAAAGGCTGATGAATTAGCCAATCAGGTGCCTTAAAAAAAAAAAGAGGCAGAAATGAGAACCAAAAACGCAGTGATACACGATACCTAAATCAGCTCAGAGAAAATCTACCATCCTGAAGACTAAAAGGACACCATTAGTACATGAGCAAAAATAAAAATTAAAAATAGGATAACTTATGAGTTCTAATATCTCGTACTGTGATAACACTAGGATTACAAAGTGTAACCTGGATAGCCTTGACATTTGAGATGGGTGCAAGAAAACTCTCCACACTAAAGGCCTCACAAACCCATCCTCACTAAAACATAACCTAGAATGTTTTGGATCAAACAGAAAGGAGTTCTTCTTTAACCCTAAAGAGGTCTGAGAGAACTAAATTTGCACACCCTCTCAGAGAACTGGTGTGGACTGGAACAAGCATTGCTACCTCTACATTTCCCTTTATAAATTGGACCAGCTCTTTTTAATAAATGTGATTTCTTGATAAAAGTACCAAATATTCAAAACATGCTGTGGAATTTTTTTCTCAATCATTACTGAAGATGGTAACAATGCTGTTACCGAATTGTAATGAACAATGTCTATAATAAAATGTCTATACTATTGAATAACAATAAATACAAGGTAATAAGACCAAATCCAAATAAATAGTGTGCGATGTTTCGGTTACAGCGTTGTTACCATCTTCAGACAAAAGTACTGAATGGTAAAATCACAATTTGGATTGTAGGTTATAAACACAAGGTAATAAGACCAAATCCAAATAAATAGCGTATGACGTTTCAATAAAAGCCAAACTTCTCACACTATTTATTTGGATTTGTTCTTATTACCTTGTTTTTATAATCTATAATCCAAATTGTGCCTTACCGAATAACAATAAACTAAATTTGTTCATCACAGAAACATAAGGTAACAAGACCATATTCAATTTAATGAAATGTTAGCGGTTTGGATAAAAATGTTCTAACCAAAATGTCATAAACATTTAATTAATTTAGATATGATCTTGTTACTTTATGTTTCGATTCTATAATCAAAATTGTAATTTATCATTTTTTTCAAGACAAAAAAAAAAGCCTCAATCGTAAGTTGTTTGTCAACTCTTTTATCTCAAGTACATGTGGCCATTAAATTCATGGTGGGTAATTACTGTATTTATTACGGTACTTACTAAAAGTAATTCACAAGTCTATAGATTTAGAAAGCAGTTGCACGTTTAAACTAACAAATGTGCCCGAGGCCAATTTAATTACTTGCACACACTAGTGAGGTTGGAATTGTGCAGGAAAATGAACACATTGCAGCAATTATTAATTCAGAAAAAAAAAGCTGCCCTAATACAGAATTCAATCCCGGTTCATGGTTGTTGTGAATTGACTGCTTAAACCAGTTCTCCACCAACCAACCACAAGTTATAAAGGAAATAAGACCTAATCCAAATAATTTATTAGTGTGTGACGTTTCGGCAACAACATTGTCACCATTATCAGACAAAAGAATTTTTGTTTTTTTGTCTGATAATGGTGACAATGTTGTTGCCGAAACGTCACACACTAATTAATTATCTGGATTAGGCCTTATTTCCTTTATTATAATCTATAATCCAAATTGTGCTTTATCAACCATCAAGTTGTTATCAATTATAAAAATAAAAAATTTCATGAAAACTTAAAACAATACATACATGTGTGACTGAATTTGCAACACCCAGAATTACTGGGCAGAAAAATATATACAATTCTCAGGGTAAAGTTAGCTCACTGTGTTATGCAAATCATTCAAATTGCGCAGCAATCCTGCACGTGTTGATTGAGATGTATGAGTGTAGTTCCAGTAAACTGACTAATTCATGAGAGGTATGGTGATTTGACTCAGAAGGACCAGCAGATCCATATGTCAAATCTCAAATGGACAGATACTTTGACATGTCCACAGTAGTGGACCAGCTATTGCGAAGATGGTTGAAACAAGGAAATGTGACACAATTAAGGGGTAATGGTGTAGCAAGAGTGATATCAGCCCTCATGGATGATGTGCAAGACACTCTTGAATCTCCCATATTGACAAGAACCATTAGAGGCAGATTAGTCACTGGTGGCCTACATTCATGGCGCCCATTAGCAAGACTGCCATTTACCTAAAGGCACAATCACCTCTGTTTGTAATTTTGCTGGAATAGAGCCACATAGTGGAATGACACAGGTAAATATTCTCAGATGAATTTTGTTTCTGTTTTAGAAATACCAGTCACCAAGTAAATTTGGCATAGTCTTTGTGACAGGTCCAATCCAGTAACTTCTGTGGTCTGCAGCACCATACAAAAACATGGCCCATTGTAGTTTGGGGAGCCATCATAATGATAGAAGATCCCATCTTACTCGTATTGAGGCACTTTGATAGCCCAATAATATGTGAACAATGCTATTCTTTTTCTTTAAAGGGATATAAAATGCCATTTTTCAGCTATATAACACCCGACCTTGAACAGCATGCATTGGCCAAAATGCCCTGCATTAAACCTTGATGCTTCCATGGCCACCAGTCTCTCCTGATCTCTCAACTATAGAACAAATTCAGATGTAGCTAGTGTGTGCTGCTACAGCCATGTTCAGATGAACTGTGGCTGATGGTTGACAGAGATGAGCAGCCATCGTCCAGGACACCTTCTGCACACTCATTGAGTCAGTACCAACACAAGTTGCTGCCTACATTCCAACCTGCTGTGGTCTCAAAACATATTGAGTGGATGGCAATGATGCCTAATGTATTGGTGTATTCTGTTCTAATAAAGATTATTTATTGTTGTTACTGGTATTCTATGCAGATTTTTAAAACGTTTCCCCACTAATTCATGCTGTTGCAAATTCAGTGTTCCACAGTGTATATGAAAACAATTTTAAAGAAAAAAACATAGAAAGGTGGGAGATATTTGGTTAAGTTTAGCAAAATGCAAACAATGAGCATCATGTATAATTTTCACACCACTTTTTAAATGCTGCATTAAGTAATTATAAATATTTTAAAGTTGAATAAGTCATTTTTATAATTTAAAAATTTATTTAAAACAAATTAACTTATTTATTTAAAGTTTTATCAAAACAAATTAACTTAAATTAACCAAATTTAACAAAACTGAAACTCTTTTTCTTGAATCAAATTTAAGCTATCTGTAAATAACCTAACTTAACCCAGCATAATGATATATGTAGTATTTTGTTTTTTCAAAATTTTTTCCAAGGATTCTAAAGTTTAAAAAAAACATTAAATATTTTTAAAAATATATTGTTTATGAAACTTATTTATAAATATAATAAAAAATTAATGTCAGATAAAATATCACTAACGAGTTTTATAGAAAGAAATTGAAATATATGTTTTTAAAAATGCATACATGTCAACATTAAAATATATTTTAAAATAATAATCTCCTTTAATGAAAATAGCAAAAAGTCTAAGAACAACGAAGAAAATATTTGGAAAATTTAAATAAATTTATTTTTAAATAAAAAAAAAAATTATTTTTTATTAACATATATAATCATTAGACTCTTAAAATATTTTTATTTAATTACATAATTCAATGTTTAAAAGTGGTGTGAAAATTACACACAATGGCGCTATTTGTTTACCTTTGCCTACCAATATTTGTTTACATTTTGCCGAACACAAAAATTGCAAATTGAGCAATCACCAAATTAATGAAGGGAAAATAATTTGAATACACATAATGTTTAATATCTAAAAAATATTCAGGATGTCTCGGCTCAAGCTTACATATTTACTAACCCTAACCAATCCTAAGCTAAATTGATAATTCCTTGTAAACACCTTACCCTAGATTATGGTTAATAGATCGGTGAGCTACCATTAGATATCTTCTATATATTATTATAACTCAATGTAAGTATATAGGTAAAACCTAAAGATAAACAGGAATTGCGGCGACAGAATCGATATTATGGCCTGGGAAAAAAATCGATAGATAACATAGCTAATAAGTGAAACCTATCAAAATGAATAAATTATGAGAGGGAATCATTAACATACGATATATAAAAAATCAATAAATAAATAAAGACGAGCCGAGACGTCAGATTGACAAAACGTCGATATTAGAATAAATGGCGTCAAAATATTTTCAACTTACATGAAGACTTTATATAACATAAAATACGTAGAAACTGCTCGCTGCTTCCTTTATAAAACTTGACCTCAATTAGGTAAAATACTAAAAATATGCGTGCTTATAATATATTTCAATTTCTTTGACAGACAACCATATATTTTAGTTAAATGTCAAAATAAAATGACAGTGTAGCTGGCTGAGGTAGTCAATTAGTGTTAGCGAGTAAAATAATTATTCCTGAAAAAAATATATACATAATATTTATTTTCAATAATAATTTTTGCCTTTCAAAATAAAATTATCGGTTTTGTAAAATTTGAGAAGTTATAAAATGGTGTAGATAATATATCCAAAATAAAATAAACACTCAAACTTGAATGAAATTAGTTTGATTTTCGAGAAGTTCTTCTGTTCATCTATAAAAATGAGGTAAAATGAAGAAAATTTTGTAACAACAATGGTACTCACCAAAATAATAAAATGAATTTAAGAATATTTTAAATAAATAAATAATCATTTTACTCTATTTAAAACAGGGGGGGGGGGACTAGTCAAATTAGGTTGAGATTATTTTTGATGAGGAATGTGGTTTAATTATTCCTGCCTGTGTGAAATACATTTCTAAAATAAACAAATTATCCAATATGGCATCCGCCTTCTCAGAAGTCTTCACCACAGGTTCGCGAAACAAATAGATGTGGGCCCTTTTTGTCAAAATCCCAGCCTCCTCACTCACTAGACTTAGATATTGTAACATAGAAATTAAGAAAGACAAATCTCAGAATTACACGGAAATTTATTTGATGTAATCCAAATTAAAACTAATAAATTAGGAGAGAAGCAATGAATAAATTTTACAGTATATCAAAATACAAAAATGTGTATCAAAATATTTTCATATAATCATAAATAATTTGCTACATAGTGTTGTGATGTGCCAGTTGTTTTGCTAAATAAACCACTCGGAGCTCTCTACCGGGGTTTTATTCGAAACGCGGTGTCAGACGTAAGGAGAACACGCACACATCCAGAAGCGAAGATTCTCTGCCCCCGCGCAGCCAAAACCGAAAATCAACCGCCTTCTCCCAGTCTCGGCAGGTTCCCGCCGCTAGGCGCGAAGTGGCGTAGGATTCTCGTTACTGAACCTTCAACTGATAGCTCCTTCCCTATGGGAGCTGTGACGCACAGCTTGAAAACCTTGTTGCTACCTGATGTTGGTACCTTATGTAGGGTCTGTTTTTGACTTGGACCCAACAATGAACATTATAACAGTGCGAATCTGATTAAACAAGATTCTTGGCGGGATGTTGAATGCACGGTGATATATAGCTAGCAATAAATATGTATATATATATATGTTTCTATGAAAATGTTAATCTGCAAGACGCAGGTTATCATCATCCCTTTTTGATTTGTTTTTGTCACTTTTTTGGCGTTTCGAAAATAAACAATAAAAGGCTGTATCAGACTTTACTAAGACAATAAAGATTTGCTAAAAATAAATGTGTACGAAGATGTTGCACACAGGATACCCTTTGACCATCCTGCAGACCACAATGGAAAATCATGCTGATTTATCCAGTGGCCTGAAGGAGTATCCAGTGCCCTAATGACTCATCCTACATCCTGAGAAGAACATTTAATGACTCCAATTGCACCATTCAATTTTATCTTTCTTCTGCGTGTCTTTTTTTTTCTGTAAATATTTTGTCGACCTAAGAGTATCAAAGCACATTTTTTTAGAAAAGCAACAGCAACTTTTAAGCAATTCAGATGAATTATTTATCAACTAATTTTTTAAATCAATTTACAAATCGGTTCTATAATTCCTGGAAATCGTTGAATTAATTATTCTTTCCTAAATAGAATGTATTGATTCAATTAATTCTCAGTAATTATTTAATTAATTTGTAATGATAATATAATTTTTTAGCTTTTATTTCAGTGTATATATATTTTTTACCTAGGTATAAATATTTTTTGTCTTTTTGACCTATCACAGATGGTGTTCTGATAATAATTTATTTTTTTGTTATGATTTGGTCACCCAGGTGTTTCGGGGAGCATCGGCGGTCAGTTTGAATGGAGTCACTACACCGAGCGGAGCTTCGTAAGTTCAACCTTGGCCATCATACCTCCCCTCTCGGAGATTGGGAAATGAGTAAAAAATTTTGTTTCTTAAGGGAAATTATTAATAGGGCTTTATCGGCTCTATATATAGGTTTCTAACTTTTGATTAGATATTTTTTATTTAATTTAGACACATTCATTTTTATTTAGATATTTTCAAATTTAATTTAGACACATGGACTTTCTATATATTCTTTATTTAAGACACTTTTGAACACAACTCTGACAACACTAAATAAAATATTATCGTCTAATTTCTACTAATTTTAAAATAATTAGAGGCTTGTATCAAAGCAATATCAAAAGAAAAACAGGAAATTTAATAATGTTGATATGTTTACAAGGCGAAAATAGGGAAAAGCTTCTAAGTTATTAAACATCAATTATAGTTCTGCTATAATCTATTAATATATACAGTTATCAGCGTCATGCACAATTCTTTCTTAATTCTGTCACCGTTTGCTTTTGGTTCAGTGGTAGAATGCTCGCCTGCCACGCGGGCGCCCCCCCCCCCCGCATTTTTTTACAATTTTTAAAACTCATTTATATTATTAAAATATATGTGCTTTTCCTGTCTATGTACAGATTTATGGTCTAAGTATACAAGTATGTATACAAGTTATTTGCAAATTGCGTGGCAAATTTGCCCTTTCGCTCGCAAGCAGCGCCTCTAGCGGTGAAGATGGGAGGTAATATCAGCTGACCTAATGGAAATGTAAAACGTGTTTTAACAGGACATAGCGAAAAATCTGGAAAATATATTTTTCGGATTTTTAGTCAAGAAAAATAAATTGACAGGTTCTGGGAAAAAAAGTAGTTGTTTTTTATTCAGAAAATGATGACAATATTGATGTATCATATTTGATTATCAGATACAAAATTATATCGGAAGGGGGGGGGGGGGGGAATTTCCAAAAAGCAGAGACCACGGTGAAGCCAGTTCATTTTTAGTATGCAGGAACAAATTCTAAGAGAAAAACATACATTCAGCAGAAGACACAAAGCCAGAGCAGAAGACACAAAGCCAGATCATCTCTTTATAAAAATATCGCTTCTCAGACACAAAGTTTGGAGCGGGACGTTTCACAAGAATGACATCCACGGCGCCAATTTATAATTGTAACGAATAGTATTTGAAAAAAAGCATTTAATGGTTGGCATTGCCCTTTCTTAATCAATTCTGTCACCGTTTGCTTTTGTGAATGGAATAAATACCCAAATATGGCCATTTCTCATAACCATCGGTGGTTCAGTGGATAGAATGCTCGCCTGCCACGCGCCGGCCGATGCATTTTTATTTTTTACAATTTTTAAAACTCATTTATATATTATACAAGAATGACATCCACGGCGCCAATTTATAATTGTAACGAATAGTGTAGAGGCCACTTCTGGGGCCTCCACAAAGTCACCCACAGAATCAATGAAAAGCTGGTGGACAGTGAAGTGGACGTCGAGAATTCTTCTTTGTAAAAAACCAGCCCATCTCTTCACCTTCTTTTTATTTCTAGTTTTTTTGTAAATAACTTATAGTACAATAATAAATTTTCTTTTTATTTCAAATAAGCAGCTATTTTGGGTTTTCTTTTTCAATTAATATTTTAAAATTAATATTTCGAAAGATAATTTTTTATTATAATTTTATTTTTTTATTTTTTTAAATGTCTTTCTTATCACAGAGGGTGGCCAGATAAAGATTTATTTTAATTTTTTTAATTTTTTTTCTCGGTCACCCTGGAGAGGAAAAAGTTAGTGGCAAGCAAGCTTTTGGAGGGGGCTAGTTCAGTTTTTTGAGCGGAGAGGAAGCTCGTTAAAAAAAATGTAGTTCTACAAGATTTTGGAGAGGAATTTCCCCCAGTCTTCCAACTGAAGCACTAAAGTTAAGTATTTTCTTTTAATAATGATTTTTTTAAACAGGTATATATATGTAAACTTTCCCACTCAATCCTCATTGCCCGTTTCATTTATCTTATTCTTATCTTTGTATGACTGATCTAATAAATAAATAAATTTATTGTTATCTTAATCAAAAATTTTTATTTGTCTGTCATTCTTTTTTTTTAACCCCAGTGCGTGCAGGATACACGCAAACTATATATTTTTTATAGCAGGATGTGTTATTTTTGTGAACTCCCTGAGAAATAAAGAGGCTCATGGATTTCGGGACGATAATAGCGTCAGAAAATCCGCTCATCAATGACGCCTTCAACGTGGTGCCGATCAGTTCCATTATGGCCACGAAAGGTTCACGGTAAAATAGCGCCCTGCTGCTTGAAACATGTAACATGTAAAATCCTGTCTAAAGCTTAAAACTAATAGATAAATGTGTGCAAGTTGGAGGCTACGGAAAATCCAGTAAAGAATGGGAAAGTCCACGAGGCGGCCAACCACGTGGAGAACGGATCCCGCCATTTTCTTTTTTTAAGGTAAGATTTGATACATTTGTGGTGGTGCCTTTTTTTTATTAGATAACCGATCCATATTTTTTAATTAAGCCAAATAATATGCTAGAAGGCCGCAGTTGTCCACTTACATTTTAGTTTTAAAATTTACAGTAATGCCAAATTTATATTTAAAACTATTTGTACTATGTGTAAAAGATTTTCGCATAAAAACAACAAAATATATATATAAAAAAAAAAGAAATGTTAAACTACAATTTTTTTTAACTAAAAACACAGAGCGCAAATGGGCATAAATATAAAATTGTGAAATTTGAAATGGAACATAAGTAAAATTTGAACATATCCACAATTTGGATAATTGCGTGTATATATTTTTAATTATATACAATTAATACAATTGAACATTGGAAATCATTAAAATTAAACGTTCGATGTCAAAATTTTACATATAGCAATTATGGGTAATAGCTTAAAATATGTACAGTCAACACTTTCGCCTCAAATATATACATCCTGCAGAATCTATTAAACTTGATGTATTGGTCTTTATTGCAAGCAGCTTGTTTAGTATTATTCAGGTAAAGTTAGTTTTCTTCCTTTGGATCAGAAGTTAATGGTCATTTTATTAGAAGGTGTTCAGGGGTTTGTTGTTTGTTTCCACGAGTGCATGCAGATGAACCAATTTTGCCAATTCTAAACGAATATGTGTTGAAGTCACCAATCTAAAACACTGCATCATTTTGTAATATATTCTTTTTAAATCACATATTGTCAACACCAGTATTTCTTCTTTTTTAGCAGGGTACACCAGTTTAGAGTATTTGAGATCTCAATTTTTTTTATCTTAAAAACTTCATATATTAGCTGGTAGATAGAAATTTACAAGGAAACATTTTTTAGCGGGAAAACGCTAAGAATCTGAGAAACCATGGGAAAACAAATAAGGATATCAATCAATGTCAAATTCTAGACTCCCCCCCCCCCCGCAAGTTTGATTGACAAGAGAACCGCTTCCCCCGCCTACAAGGAAATTTTTTTAACAAAGGGCTAGTGTAGACCGAGCGTTTGGCGTGAAAGGCTTTTTCAAAGGCTTAGCCTTTAGGCCTGGCACTATGCCTGCCACATGATTTCTTCCATTTCTTTTATTTATCTATTCATTTTAATTTAGTATAATATTCTAATAATATGCCATATATATTTCAAAACAATTTTTGTACAAGTCATTAGGACAAGATAATATATTTATGGATGCCAGTATGGCCAATTTTATGGTAAAAGTCTATCGCAACGCAATTCTCTTGTGTAAAATGTTTTATTACCATTTAGATTACAGTTATGTATAATAATTTATTTCTCCATTATTTATTTTTATTTACTTTAGTTTTTTTTTGGTTACTTTAATTTATGCGATAAATATGTTTGTTCAATTATACAGTTTTAGATAAGACGTGTTTTTACAATATTTTTATTTTTAATAGCGTAGATGACATTAAACTGGTCTCGTAATTTTATTTTGCATAGACATACCATCTTGTGCAGATAGTATTTTATAATTCTGTAGAATTGTATATTCTCATTTGTGACTCCTCGTGGAGGGAAATGCGTGACAACAGTATAGCATTTATTGACAGAAAAATCCTCTTTGTATAGAATATTAGCCTTTTTTTTTCCAGTCACCTTTGATTATATATTTTTTGCATGTGTCACGCACATTACAAATAGTACTGCATATAGTTTTATCTCTCCCATTTATAGGTGTATTTATATTTTTATTATTTAGTTATTATCGTATTCAATCTAATAGCAATTTATAGTATGATAATCCATATTACAGAATCCGGCGGGGAAGGTTTTCCTTTTTAATGAAAGTAGTGAAATTGTTGTTTCTTTTCTTTAGCTCCAGCCAAAGATCAAATTAATTTTATGTATAACCTGTTTCCTTTGGAAATTAATGACTCTATTTCGAAATAAGAACTTAGCAGTTTACTAGATAATGGTTATACAGGTAACCTAGATAAACAGCGATAAAAATTTTGCACCTCGTGTGTGTTTGCACTTGACTGGTTTTGATAAGCCTTTCCAGAAAAACCTTATCTTCAGGTTGCTTGGCAGCAGAAGCCAGTAACAAAAGAAACTTATAGCATCATAGCAGATATAAAAACTCGTTTCGGCATCAGCTTCCGTAGTTTTATGAAATGTGACATTAGACATTGGTAACCAGCAGCAAAGACTACATTTCTGGGAGGTCGGGAATAGGCCTTGAAGATTTAGGAGGGTATCTTGCGTAGTCTTAAACTATGGATGTTGGAGAATGTAATTTTGCCTACAAATTTGTATATTATTTAATAGGATTTAAAGATACTTACGAAGGTGGACGTGAGTGAATAACGACATAAAACAATATCCCGATGGACGCCACCGCGCGCAAAACCACGTGGCATGAACCAGTTGAAGAGTGGGTTACTGTGGTAGGATGTGGAGAGAATATTTGAAATATATGCATCATTTATAAAATATAGATTTATTCTATATACTATCCATCTGCAGGCTGATGCACCAAGTTCGCTCAGAATTTCCAAGATTAATTAATCGACATGCCGAGTCAATCTACGCAAGATGAAGTTCTGCCAACCTGCACCTTCTCAGATGTGTCTAGGCTCGGTTCACCTCTGTCATACCACGAGAAAACACTGCGACAGCCATGTCTTAAAGAGATGAATCTTGAGTACCATAATGATATATATTTTTGAACATCAATCCCGTGTTTTATTGAGACTTCGATAAGGAAAGCGTGCTGAATCAAACCAGGTCAAGTCAAAATACACATAATACCATCAAAAGTGTAAGAGAAATTAGCCTGCAATTGATAGTAAAATTTTGAACTACCGCGTAGTAAGCAAAGTAGTCCCTAGCAGAACAAATAGGTCAATATAATATAATGATGTCTAATCTATTTTTATTTAGTTAAAAGGAGGTCCAGGCTGGACTAAAGAAAAGAACAATATAGTAGACCCTGATATAAGTAAAATAAAATGCGTGTAAAACAAACCCTCCCCATAGATAGGCACTCTAGGTAAATTAAGAAAGCTGTATAAGAAACAGTCAGTTCATAAAATTTTAGTATGTATTAGGTGGGAGAGAACAAAATTGAGCAGAATTTTCTTTTATAGAATTTTTTTTTCATGAAACCTTAAAATTTTGAATTTTTTAAGTGTAGTGTGCATATTGTAAGTGTAGACAATCAGTCTTGTTAAATATTAGCAATTAAGTGTAGACTTTGTGATGTGAGCGGTGGCCATAATCACTGACGTGATGTAGTGTGAAGAGAGTGCATGTATAGAAAGCGTAAGTTCGTAAAACTTTAATATGTATCAGGAGAGACCAAATTGAGCAGAATTTTTTTTTCTTTTGTAGAATTTTTTTTTCATGAAACCTTAAATTTTGAAATTTTATGTTAAAATTTTCAAACTTTCTCATGTCAAAGCATATAGTATAGACAATCAGTCTTGTTAATATTTGGCAATTAGGTGTAACCAATTTGGCACAAATATTCAAGTCTAGGGTAATTTTGTATTAAGATTAGATTTAAATAGAATAAGATATTATTTGACCAAGAAGCGACTGGAAAACCAGAACGCTTTTGAGTGGCTATTAGGTGATAACTTCCCAGTTATGAACAACGAGTTAGTACTTCAGTATGGTGCATAGTTTACAGTAGGATCGGTGGCGCAAGCAGCTAAATAGATGTATAGGTATAGCTGGGCGACATCAAGTTTACTCCAGAGCCACACAACAACTCCAGGAAAAGATGTACTGCCGAGGTCGGAGTAATGTTTGGCGGCGAGCTGTTTGTGTTCTTAGTGACGTCCAAGGTTGAGTATATGGGAGCCATCGTATGACGCTCAATAATCCCTTGAATTGAGATTAAGTAGACATAGACAATCAGAAGCCAGGTAGTTTAGAGCAGTGGTGTAGCAGAGTGTAGGTGTCCACATTAGTACAGATATCGGTTGGGTATATACAGACGCCCTTTAATTCCATATTCTAGAACTATTGCATGTTACCTACAGTCAACAAGTAGGATAAAGTTGTTACACTGGTGGTGTAGAGTGGTTGCTGTGACTGGAGCGTGTTTGAGGAGAGAAGGTCAATCAATAGGATCTTATCAGTGGAGGAAGCGCCTCCAATTGTTTGTCGCCTTCATGAGTTGAATGTCCTATTCTTTGTCGCTCTAATTAGTAAATTGTCCTATTAAATTATCTTTGCAGTGGTACTAGGTGTTGAGGCAAAGACAATTTAGAGACTTTGATATTTACAATTCTTTTAAGGTTAGGTTAGCTTACAGTTGAGACTGATATCAGTCATTGATTCGAGTTTATTCAGAGATTGTATGAGGCATAGGATAGTTTTTGACAAAGGGCATTTAGTTCCCATGTAGTATTTCAATATTTCTTTGATAATAAAGTCCTAAAGGTTATTTAATATTATAGTGATTTAATAATGATTGTTCGTGGCTTGAATGTTCAGTAAAAGATACTAAGAAGCACTTTGCCACTTGTCTTCAATTATTTTATTGTCTTTGGTTTTAGAGTTATGAGTAGCTACCACATGAATTTAGATTACATGAATTTGACTTAGATTATAATACTAGTGGTAGAGAGAGAGAGAAAACAAAAAAAACTATTAATTAACCAAACTGGAAATTTACATACATGTTGATTGCATTTAAAATTTACATATTAAAGATTTATATTGTACAATTGAATTTAGAATATTTTGGCTTAATTTTCATATATAAAATTGAATTTAAGGAAATTATTAACTATAGGATCCAACATACTCCCCCGGCTGGGAAGAGATGACCAGAAAATAAAAAAAATAAAAATAAAAAAAGAGTTCCAATAGTATAGATGCTGGACTAATTGATTCCGACTATGTAGCTAAGATTACAATTCTCATTGTTTGAAAGGTAATGGAATCAGCTTCCATCTTTGAGTATCCGATTGAGGTGAATCTTGGATGAGATTTTCAGATTCGTTGGCCAGTTCTCTTTCGGGAACTGCTGGATTATCAGACTCTGCGGCTGCTAAGTCGGATTCAATAGGATCTTCCCAAGGTTTTGATTCAGCCTTTATGCATGAGCCTTGTTCGGTCGATTCCTCTAAATGTTCTTTGGAGAGTTGTCGACTTTCTGCCGCCTTCTCAAAATCTTCCAGATTGACTGCCTTTTCTAAAGCTTCGGGTCTTAAGACTTCTTTCTTCAAGATTTCTGGCCATTCTATATATGCCGATGAACTGTAATTTTCATCGTCGTCTTCAGATTCCTTGACGTCTTCTAAGCATAGAGAATCGATGGGCTTCCAGCGGGATAATTTTGCCTTTTCACCGCTCTGTAGATAATCCTTTGTTGATGTATCCACAATTTCAACAGGTACAACTTTCTCTTTGCTTGACGATTCATTAGCTTCTGTATAAACATTGATTATGCCACTGGTAGCCTCTTTAGGTCGATTAAGATCAGCTTCAACTTCATTGAGGTGAGCTGAGTCATCATGGCACAGTTCTTTCTTATCCTGAGCTTCTACACTGACCACTGGTTCTTTCGAATATTTGCCTTCCGATTTATCAATAACCGAAACTTCGGAGATTTCAATCTTTGGAGTCCCGATATCTTTGTTAGACTCTTCGTCTTCAATGACAAAAGTGGTTTCTAAAATTGAAGAATCTTCTTGATTCTCATAAATAGCCTCAGGAATGTCGGCATTCTCTGTTAAGAGATTTTTGATAAGTGATTCCTGGCGTGGGGGTTTCGGTTGTAAGAGAGGGAATTTTTGATTTTCATTTAAATAGGAATACTTGAGTCTACCTCCCACTCTTAGAAGTCCTTGAGTGTCTAAGAAGGGATTTAGAGAAGTTAGCTTGTTGGACAGAGGTAGTTGCTTGTTTGACTTCAGTAATTTTATTTCCGTGCAGAATTCAACTTGCTGAATTGATTTGACTAAGACTTGAATTGCCTTTGTTAATTCTCTTGTTGTCAAAGGTCCTTTCTGACGAATTGGATCAAAGAGGAGGCAATTGTAGTAGAATCTCCAACACCAAGCTGTGATTCGGATCAATTTGGTCATTGTGGAATACCTTACAATGAATTCTAGATTTAACATAGTTTCTGAATTTTGAATTAAGGTTGTTTGATCCAACACTTGACCCTCACCGACTTCTTCTTGAATGATATTGAGATTTACTTGGGTTGGTGAAGAAGGAATATATCGAACATTATTTTCTTGAAGCCAAATAGGACCCCGCCACCAAATTCTATGATTGACCAAGTCTTGAGGCATGATTCCTCTTGATGCGCAATCAGCTGGATTATCTTGACTGGATACATGGAACCAATCAGTGATTTGAGTCAAATTTTGAATTGACGACACTCTGTTCGAAACAAAGGCCTTCCATCTGCTGGCATCTGATCTTATCCAATCTATGCAGATTTGTGAATCAGTCCACAAAAAGGTTTTGTCAGGTTGAAAAGGAAATGATTCAAGAATGACTTGATTCAGTTGAGCCAAAAGCAATGCTGCACTTAGTTCAAGTCTTGGAATTGTAATGGTCTTTAATGGTGAAACCTTAGTTTTTGAGGTTATCAGATTGATTTTGATCTTTTGAATTTTGAATCTAGTTTTCAAGTAAAAAACTGCTGAATAAGCATTAAGGGATGCATCACAAAATCCATGTAGTTGTAATTCTTCTATTTCAGAAGATGAACTGTTCAGGTATCTTGGTATTTTGATTTCCTTTAGGCACGATAGTTGAGTTTGGAATTTATTCCAATTTGACTTTATATCTGATTCAATTGGTTCATCCCATGAAGTTTTCTCAGCAGGAAGTTGACGTTTTCGCCTATAATAGGGTGGTGGCTTTATCTTAGGAATAATCGAAGTTTCTTTCTTAGATGAGAGTGGTTCACTTGACTGAGAAGCGAGAGGTTGTTCTGGAGTGGATGGTTGACTTGATTCAGAAGGAAGTAATTGGTTTTGTTTAGAAGTAATTTGTGGAGTTAACTTGGAGATACGTGACTTTTTAGATTTACTTGGAATTTCTTCAGATTTACTTGGATTATCTTCGGATCTAATTAGATTTTCTTCAGATTTATTTGAATTATCTTCAGATTTACTTGGATTAGCCTGTAGCCCTTTTTCCAATGCTTGAGATCTTGAATCACCTAAATTGGGTGTTGATTTAAAAGGGAGATTGACTGCATATCTGCCCTCAATGTCTCTTTTGAGGTTTGACTTGAATAATATCTCACAGGCATTCTTTGTACCCAACTGGGCCTTAGAAATTGGGACATCTTCAAGTTCCCAGAATTTTCTTATGCTGGAATCAAGTTCAGTGGTAGTGATTGATTACCGAAGTATTCGACTTAATAGTTGAATGGATTCTCCCAGAAACAAGCCAACCTAACTTGGTATTAAGTGCTATAGGATGGTGCTTTAAATCTGTTTTATGACCTAGAATTATTTCTACAAAGGTATCTGCACCCAAAATTAGGTCTATGGGCTTGGTGACATAGAATTCTGGGTCTGCCAAGAGCAAATTTTCTAAATGAGGAAAGTCTGCTGACTGAATTTGGAAGTTTGGAAGGTCTGCAGTTACCCTCCCAACCACAAATGCTCTGGCAGAAAATAATTGATCATTATGATGTGGGGTGAATTCTATTTCAACCTGCGATGTTGTCCTGTTGACAACAATGTCACCTACACCTTTTAGTGTATAAGAATTTTTCCTTTTTTCAAGTCCCAACTTGTGGCAACATTGTTCTGAAATTAGGCTTATTTGGGACCCATTGTCCACTAATGCTCTACATAGCACAAATGAGCCATCCTTCGCCTTGACTTTAATAAGGGCTGTTGACAGTAGAATATTTGTTTCCGTTTCCAAAGGCATCGCATTACAGATGGTATTTGTTGAAATCAACATCTCTTGAGAGGTTGTTGGTTGTGAAATGGATGGTTCAGAGTTGTATTGATGCAGAAGAGTATGATGGTTCTGCTTGCAGTTTTTATATCTTGATGTGATGAGACATTTGGATATCTCATGATTTGCTCTAAGGCAATTTTGACAAAGTTTATGTTTTTTAACTAATTCCCATTTTTTAGGCAAGGGAAGATTTATGAATCTATGGCAGTCATTTAGTTTATGAATTTGATGACATAAAATACAATTTTGACCTTTGTTGACATAAAGGCCGTGAGCCATCATATTTTTGCTAGAAGTTTTTTGTTCCTGGAACAAAGGAATTCTCATACCTTGCAGGCTTCTAGCATGTTTTTCTAAAAAATTCACAAAGTTTTCAAATGTTGGATATTCTTCATTTTGAAGGGTTAATTCCCATTCTTTCCTGAGGGCTTCACCGATTCTTTTTTCAAAAAAATTGATCAGGATTAGATCTGTTAATGTGTTTTTCTCAAGTCCTAGCACTGAGAGATTTCTAATGCCTTCATTGCAAACATCAAGGATTTCATAGAGAGAACCAGCCGAAATAGATTTTAATGGCCTTATGGAGAATATTTTGTTGATTTGTGAAAAAGCCAATTCTCTTCTGTTATTAAATCTATTGCATAAGGTATCCCATGCTTGCTGGTAGTTTTTGTCAGAAATGGGAAAACCCCGAATCAACTTTTCCGCAGGACCCTTAACAGATGCATTTAGATATTGAAATTTTTGTATTTCAGTTAGTGTTTGATTTGAATTAATGGTGGAGTTAAATATTTCTCTAAAACTAAGCCAATTGGCTGAATCACCATTGAAAATGGGTAAATTTATCTTAGGTAAATTAACATTGGATTCGGGCAGTTGTTTATCACTATGAGTATTTTCTTTGGTTTCAATCAAAGATAAAGCCTCTTCAATAGACACCAACATATTAAAAATATCCTTCTTGGCCTTTGAATAATCGTCATATTGTGTATCATCTAACTCTGATTCTAATAATATGTTGATAACTTGATTTAGGCTAATTTTCCTTTCATTAACTTCTTGTTGGAATAGCTTTAATCCATGTATGTTTTTGGATTCTACAATAGCTTTATTCTCTGATTCCAGATCCTTTATTTCCTGAATAATAAAGTTGAATTTGTGCCGAATTTTAACTTCTGATTTGGGCATGACTTTATTTTAAGAATTTTAAGTTTTCAAATGGCTTACCTTAATTTTTTAAAGTATCCGGCTCGAGGGACCATAATGTTCGTGGCTTGAATGTTCAGTAAAAGATACTAAGAAGCACTTTGCCACTTGTCTTCAATTATTTTATTGTCTTTGGTTTTAGAGTTATGAGTAGCTACCACATGAATTTAGATTACATGAATTTGACTTAGATTATAATACTAGTGGTAGAGAGAGAGAGAAAACAAAAAAAACTATTAATTAACCAAACTGGAAATTTACATACATGTTGATTGCTTTAAAATTTACATATTAAAGATTTATATTGTACAATTGAATTTAGAATATTTTGGCTTAATTTTCATATATAAAATTGAATTTAAGGAAATTATTAACTATAGGATCCAACAATGATATTATTATAGTATTTTGGTTTTTATGATAGTCTAACTTTAGTTTGAATGCGATCGTGAATGGAATGAGTGAATGTAATGATCAATGAATGAGACCACAAAGTTAAAGTCTAACATACTGTTAATCCAAAGATACATTTAGAATAGTGTTAGGGAATTTTAATAGGATCGATTTTACTTTGATTTCAAATTTGTTAAGGATATAAGCCTCTCAGGACAATGCAATTCTCAAATTAGAAAATAGTCGCTCCTTTAGTTAGGCTTCCTTCGGGAATATGAGATTTTTTTTTGTTAACTTTTGATATGTGTGAGATTTTGGTGGACTTAGCGGGTTTTCACCGGCGCACCAGATGGCTACATACAATTCAATTAAATCAATGTAGGGTTTGATAACTGGGTGGTATCTGGTTTCAAACTCCAGTAGGGGAAGTGTGCGCTATAGGTATGCTTCCTTCCATACGGATAACGTTAATGGTAAAAGACTGAGTTAGGGTGGGTTTTGCAAGTCGGGGACTTGATCGGTTCTATGCGCTGATCCATTTGTTGGGTCTGATACCATTAATAGGGACGCGTGAGGTTTCGTAGTGTCTTCAGATGACTGACACGAGGACTCTTCGGCGAGGGTATCAATAAGTGCAGAATAGGCCAGTTAATCACGCCACGGGCTTTGTGCTGAATGTCGTATTTACACATGATGAGTTGGATGATTTTTCATCCTGAAGAACCAACTCAGCCCAGTCAGTCTTTATAAAGGACTCCCTACCAGACGTACTATGGTAGTACATTGATAAAATACTATTTATTTTATTTTGTTTATTAGGTATTAAACAAGTTTAGAGCTTGATCATGTTAGTTTAAATTAGTTAGTAGCAAACCCATATAGAATTGGACATGTTTCAACGAAAAAGGCATGGAACTGATAGAGATAAATTTTGATTGACAGGCACCGGGTCAAGTCTGATGTGAAGTCACCAGTTTTTTTTTTTTCGATTCATTATAGGTCTTTCATTCTATTTTTATTTTGTTTGAATTCATTATAGTTCAGGTTTGAATTCATTTGACTCCATTATTTATTTTTTTTTAATTCATTATAGTTCAGGTTTGAATTCATTATTGGTTTTCTCATTTATTTAATTTTTGTTTGAGTTCATTATTGGCCTTTCATTTATTTAATTTTTGTTTGAAGTCATTATTGGCTCTTTTTTATTATTATTATTTTTGGTTTGAATTCATTATAGTTCAGATTTGAATTCATTTTATTTATTTATTTTTTTTTAGATTGAATTCATTATAGTTCAGGTTTGAATTCATTTGGCTCCCTTATTTATTTATTTTTGTTTGAATTCATTATAGTTCAGGTGTGAATTCATTATTGGTTTTCTCATTTATTTAATTTTGTTTGAATCCATTATTGGCTTTCTTATCTATCTAATTTTTGTTTTAATTCATTATTGGTTTTCTCATTTATTTAATTTTGTTTGAATCCATTATTGGCCTTTTATTTATTTATTTTGTTTGAATTCATTATTGGCTCTTTTATTATTATTATTTTTTGGTTTGAATTCATTATAGTTCAAGCTTGAATTCATTTGGCTCTCTTATTTATTTTTATTTTTGTTTGAATTCATTATTGGCTTTCTTATCTATCTAATTTTTGTTTTAATTCATTATTGGTTTTCTCATTTATTTAATTTTGTTTGAATCCATTATTGGCCTTTTATTTATTTATTTTGTTTGAATTCATTATTGGCTCTTTTATTATTATTATTTTTTGGTTTGAATTCATTATAGTTCAAGCTTGAATTCATTTGGCTCTCTTATTTATTTTTATTTTTGTTTGAATTCATTATAGTTCAGATCATTATTCATTATTGGCTCTTTTATTATTATCTTTTGTTTGAATTCATTATAGTTTAGGTTTGAATTCATTATTGGCTTTCTTATTTACTTAATTTTTGTTTGAATTCATTATTGGCCTTTTATTTATTTAATTTTGTTTGAATTCACTATTGTTTTTTTTACTTTTATTTAATTTTGTTTGAATTCATTAGTGGCTCTTTTACTTTTATTTTAGTCACTAAGCATTTTTTTTAAACTAGTAGGTATGCACCTTTCCACAAATATGTCAAATCTTACATATAAATAGACGTATATATGTGTTTATAACCCTTGTGTTCCAGGCACCCTAAGACTCCGGATATACCTATCACAATACTATCCGTGTCACAGAGTGGAATTAAAAAAGCCAGTCTTGCATTCAACTGGCGAATAAATAGAATGCATGGCGCCCTTTGTTTTGACATTTATTTATTTTTTTTAGACAGTGCTATTGTCTACTCTAATCCAGAACATCCCCGACTTCCACTTTTGACCCCGGAGATTTGCCTTGCTCCCTCGCAAGCCAGAGCATCCATGACCTCCACTTTTGACCCCGGAGATTTGCCTTGCTCCCTCGCAAGCCAGAGCACCCCCCGACCTCCACTTTTGACCCCGGAGATAGTCCTGCGCTCCCTTACAACAAATTCATTTAAGTATTGGACCATTCCCAAAAGTCTTTGCAGTTCTTTTTTGTTTGATGGTGACTTGATATTGTCAATGGCTTTGAATTTTTCTTCATCTATTTTTATTCCATCACTGAAGATATGTCCCAAGAACTTTATTTTTGTTTTTCAAATTCCCACTTGTCCTTATTGAGTCATGCTCCAGTTCCTTAAGATTAGTCATGACTATTTTAGTTCTTTCTCTCAATGTTTGGATGTCTTCAGCATGGATGAGTATGTCGTCCATTGAGTTTTCTACACCAGGTATATCCTCTACAATCTTGGATATGTTATTCTAGAAAATCTCCGGGGCAGTTTTTATTCCAAATAGGACCCTAAGGAAAGCATAATGCCCCCAAGGTGTGCTGAAGGTCATGTAAGGTTGTGTTTCCGCAGCGACCTTCAATTGCCAAAAGCCTTTTAAGAAGTCAAGCTTTGTAAAGTATTATGATTTTGTCCTCTATTGTTCTTAGTGGGTAGTGTCTTCTTAGGAGGATCTTGTTTAAATCTGATGGATCAATGCAAATTATATATTTCCCGCCTTGTTTCACTACCACCATGTGGCTTCAGACAGGTGTCGGTTCTTCCATTCTTTTCATCACCTTACTTTTCTCCATTAAGAGTCTAGCTGTTTCTCGACCTCATCCTTTATTTTTAGGGGTATTCTCCTGGATGGTTTTATTTCCAACTTGTGGTCCCCTTTTGAGAATTCTGCTCTGTATTCAAAATTCTTTATGCAACATCTCCATTGAACAGCTGGTGAAACTCTTGTTATACTGGTTTTATTTCATTTATTCTCTTGACTAGTCTTAGCATAAAGCAAGATTCACTGCCCAGTATTGGTGTGGTCCCTGTTTTTATGATAATGAACTTAATGTCTGTCTTGATGTTTATTATGCATGAGACAATAATTTCTCCTTCCACCTTAATTCTGTGGCCTGAGAATGATTTTAAACTTTTCACTGAACTTCTGTTAAGTTTTGAATTTATTTTATTGAAAATGTTCCAAGGCAAAAACATTGCACTGAGCTCCAGTGTCCAATTTTTTTGAAAGTTTATTTTATTTTATTTTTTTTCCATTGGTTCACAAGTGAATTCTGACAATGAATTAATTTGAAGATTAAATTCATTATTATGTTCCTTCTTCTAAGGTGTTGATTTTCTTTTTATACCTGAAATTTGATCTGCAACATTTTGCAAAATGATTTGCTTTTTTACATTTTTATGGAAAAATATTCAGGACATCTAATTGGATGTGTGCCGCCATATTTTTTGCGATTGTCTATTAATTTTGGAACTTCTTCCATTGTTACATTCTGTTTTGGCCTAAAGTTCTTTTTAATGACTGATACTTCGCTACCTTCATTTATTTTATATTTTAAACTTCTGACACCATGTAAAATCTTTGTTTACGTTATATAATTAACAAAGGTATTATATGATTTATTTGTTCGGGTATTAGATGATTTATTTACTTACAGGTTATTGTTGTCGATAGATAACACAGGTTCTATTGTTTACATTCTATTTTTAAAGAACTGAACTGTGTTGCTGAAGTAAAATATAATTTCAATTATATTACAGATGTATTACACAGGTCAACAAAATTTTAAAAAGTTTTTGATGTTTGAGCATTTAAAATGCTTTTTGGGTAATCCAATGGCGCTGATTCTGCTCTTAGTTTTTCTGTATGTCATCAAAATCTATATAGAATAACCATAAGGTGTATTTCACCAAAATAATAATTTCATAAAACTGCCAAGACATCATGAATGCTCCATAATTTTTGCAATCATCACATATCAAAGTGCTTCTAAAACACACCATTAGCTTCTTATAAAAATAATATTTTAACAATTAAAAAAATTAGATATGCAAAACGTGTGTCGAAACACTGGGCTTGTGGTCAAAGGGTGAAAGGCAATTGACATTTGGGATCCCTATGGTTTGGCGAGAGCCAAAAAATCATCACCATGATTGTTACTTTTGCGTACAAGACTTGACACACTTTATCAGGAATGGTAAGAAAAGGCTTATATACAAAGACCTATATTCAGCTAGACTTCCAATACCATACAGACCAAATAGTCCCCTCCTAGTTTTTTCATCCAGTGCTTATAATCCTCTTTATGATGAATTAGAAGATAACACACAAAAAGATATCGAATTGGATGATTCTGATAGTGAGATAGTTGGTCCAAAAATTTTTTACAACCAAAACTGAATGATTTGACAGTGACCTGAGACTTTCAAAGCAAGATGCGGAACTGCTTGCATCAAAATTAAAAGAAATGAGCCAACTCGAAGACGATGTCAACTTAACATTTTATCGGACAAGAGAAAGTTCGTTCCTTCCTTTCTATCAGCAGGATGCAAATCTGGTTTACTGCACTAATGTAAAAGGCTTACTACACCTTTTAAAACTAGACGAATACCGTCCTGAAGATTGCGTCCATTTATCGATGGTTCTGTGCATAGCCTCAAATGTGTTCTATTCCATAATGTAAATAAATATGCATCTATTCCAATAGTGTGTACAACAAAAATGAAGGAGAATGTTGAAAATATAAAAACCATCTTGAATAAAATTGATGAGGCACAATTTGGATTGTAGATTATAAACACAAGGTAATAAGACCAAATCCAAAATGTTATGTAGGACAAACATCCAGAACTTTAAAAGAAAGAATGAAAAACCATGAATATGCTCTGAAATGGGATAAAATTGAGAATTCTGCACTTGTAGAACATAGAAAAATCACAGGACATAATAATTTTAACCTAAAAGAAACAAAGATACTAGATTATGAGAAAAATTATTTTAAGAGACAATTTAAAGAAGCATTTTTCATTCAAAAGAAATGTGCTACAATTAACAGAATGGAAGAAAGAGGAAATATAAATGATATTTATAGATATGCTTTTAATTATATTTGAAAAAACTTTTAATTCTAAGAATATTAATCAGCAGGTGTTTACCCATCTGTTTATCAGATAAATATCTTCTTATCTGTTATCTTGTTTACACACTTGATAACAGGAACTATTTAAAAGCATGCTGTGGTAAAATTCTCTCATTCAGTACTTTTGTCTGAAGATGGTAACAACGCTGTTACCGAAACGTCACACACTAATTATTTATTTGGATTTGGTCTTATTACCTTGTGTTTATAATCTACAATCCAAATTGTGCCTCATCAATTTTATTTGACTTCAATGGACCTAAGAAGTTATTCTTCCTATGAGCTGAAGAAAATGAATTCCAAAGTGAATATCAATGTTGATGCTAAGCCATCACTTGAAGATTCTATTTTAGAGAATTCAGGATCTGAAGCTCTCCTCTACTTCAAGAAGTTGAGAAAACACAGCATTAAAAGGTTGAGTTCTTTTTCTCATATCTATTTTCTTAAATTCTGCAAAATGCATCAAGTAATTCCTAATGCATTTCTCATTCCTAATAGATGGAATTTCCCAAAATCTGATTCAAAATTGAAAAGATTATCACTTGATCTTATAAATGGAGAGATTAGATTTCATTGGAAAAATATTCATTTCAATACTAAGGCTATAAATTCAAATCTCAAAATGCTTGCAGACAGTATGGATAGTGACCTTTTTGAAAAAATAAAAAATATTATTGAAATAAAAACAAACTACATTGCTAAACAAAATTCAAAAAGGCATTTTAAAAAGATAGAAAGTATTTTAAAGAAACATGACATGTGCTAAAATTATTATGCCAATATAGAGAAATTGATTTTATTTATGAAAAACTCTTCCCAGAAAAGAAAAATGAAGTATTCAACTCTGAAATTAAACCAAAAAATAACATCATGAATTTAACAGGTGAAGGTATCTCAAATGAAGTTCTAGACATGCTTAGCAAAGGTTATAAATATGCTTTGGGGGGAAATCTGAAACAAAAAGAAAAATTGGATATTATTTCAAAAACAGAAGAAATATGCAAAACTCTTAACCCTAATGAGGCAGCTAATATTAGATTTAAAGTTACTAATACACTAAAACAAAATTATAAATCAAATAATATAAACAAAAAATTGACCTCCAAACTTAAACACCTACAAACAAAATATGTAATAACAAAATATGACAAAGGGAATGGAATCGTTTTAATGAAAAAAGAAGACTATAAACAAAAAATGCTTTCTTTATTGAATAATAATGGTACCTATTCTCCTATACAAAATGATCCAACAAAAAACTTCAAAAATAAATTGAACACCATACTTAAAAACTGGAGAAAAAACAAATATATTAATTACAGGCTTTTAACCAAGTTGAAAAATTATGATGCACATGTGCCCAATATATATGGTGCTCCAAAGGTCCAAAAGCCTAACTGTCCATTACGCCCAATAGTAAACAATAGACCTTCACCAACATATGCCTTGTCAAAATGGTTAGCACAAAAATTAAAAATCTACCAATATTTTAATGAAAATGATATTGTTAACTCCTATGCATTCAAAGAGGATATTATTGACATGCAGCTAAATGGAAATCAAAGAATTATATCTTTAGATGTTGAATCCATGTTTACTTCAATCCCTATACCCACAATTATGGATGCATTAAACCATGTGATAAAAGAATCAAAAATAAATAATTTGCCAAAATCTGAATTTTTAATTGGAATAGAATTTTGTTTGAAAACAACATACTTTATTTATGATGACCAAATATATCTCCAAATGAAAGGTGCAACAATGGGTAGTCCAATATCACCAAACGCAGCTTGTATTACTATAGGCCAATTAGAAATAAAAGCTCTAAATTCACTTAAAAATGATGTTTATTATTTTAAAAGATATGTGGATGACTCCATTTTATTTATTAATCAGGGAAGTGAACAAAAAATTTTGGATACTTTCAACAATATATTGCCCGCTATCAATTACTCTATGGAAGTAGATAACAACAAATCAATAAATTTCCTGGACATGAATTTATCATACAACAATAACAACATTACAACCTCTATATACAAAAAACCAACACATACAGGAACTTATTGGAACTTTAGTTCACAACACCATTTCAGCCACACAAAAAGTAGGATTAGTAAAAGCTCTTATATATAGAGCTTTTACACTCATTAATGATACAACTAAAAGAAATATAGAAATTAACAACATCAAAAAAGAACTAATCAATGAAGATTTTCCCATCAAATTGATAGATAGAACAATAGAAGACATGAACCAAAAATATGAGAATAATACTTTAATTCAAAATCTAAAGTGCAAAAACAAAGAAGCCAAATTTATCACATTGCCATTTATAAATCAAAAGTTTGCAAGAAATTTGACTAATATATTCAAAAAGTATGAAAAAATAAACATTGCATGGAAACCATGTAACCCTATCTCTCAATATATCAACAACCATAAGAACACTCACATACCAAATAGAGCAGGTTTAATTTATGAAGTGAAATGTGAAAAATGTGACCAATGTTATGTAGGACAAACATCCAGAACTTTAAAAGAAAGAATGAAAAACCATGAATATGCTCTGAAATGGGATAAAATTGAGAATTCTGCATTTGTAGAACATAGAAAAATCACAGGACATAATAATTTTAACTTAAAAGAAACAAAGATACTAGATTATGAGAAAAATTATTTTAAGAGACAATTTAAAGAAGCATTTTTCATTCAAAAGAAATGTGCTACAATTAACAGAATGGAAGAAAGAGGAAATATAAATGATATTTATAGATATGCTTTTAATTATATTTGAAAAAACTTTTAATTCTAAGAATATTAATCAGCAGGTGTTTACCCATCTGTTTATCAGATAAATATCTTCTTATCTGTTATCTTGTTTACACACTTGATAACAGGAACTATTTAAAAGCATGCTGTGGTAAAATTCTCTCATTCAGTACTTTTGTCTGAAGATGGTAACAACGCTGTTACCGAAACGTCACACACTAATTATTTATTTGGATTTGGTCTTATTACCTTGTGTTTACATCTTGAATAAAATCAAATACAATGACCATAATTGGTTTATTTGCATTGATTTAAAAATGGTTAACTTTTTACTGGGATTTCAAAGCGTATACACCAAGTATCCTTATTTTTTATGCATGTGGGATAGCAGGGCACGGCAAATACATTGGAAAACAAACAAATGGCCTCTTCGAGATGAACTTACAGTAGGAAAAGCTAATGTGATTATCAAACCTTTGGTGTCTCGGGAAAAAATCATTCTACCACCATTACATATAAAGCTAGGTTTATGTATGTAGTTTGTAAAGGCTCTAGATAAAAAGATAGAGAATGCTTCAAATATATATGTCGTTTTTTTCCAGATATTAGCCTAGAAAAGATAAAAGCAGGAGTTTTTGACGACCTCAAATTAAAAGGCTCCTGAATGACAAAAATTTTCTAATAACCATGAAAGGAATTGAAGAAGCAGCATGGTCAGGCTGTACCTGGATTTTTAGGTAATAGAAGAGACGGTAATTACAAAGAGCTTGTCCAAAATATGCTTAAAAGCTATGAAGCTTTGGGTGTAAATATGAGTATTAAGGTTCACTACTTGCATAGTCACCTGGACAAATTCCCTGATAATCTCGGTGCATATAGTGATGAACAAGGCGAACGATTCCAAGACATGAAAGTGATGGAAGAGAGAAATCAAGGTGTCTGGGACTGCCACATGATGGTAGATTACTGCTGGAATCTGTCCAGCGACCTTCCGGAATACACTTATAAGCGAAAATCAAAAAGGTTGAAATTCATGAAGGATTGACAGTAGCATTTTACATTTTTTTGTATATTCGGTTTTCTTATACTACAGTAAATAGAGTACCTTTTGGTATGACAATCTCAGTTTTTATTTGCGTTCAAATTTTTTTAGTACCACTTATATGGACTGATGTACCACATTGTGGCCTAAATATGTACAGTAAAACCCCTCTATAGTGAACCCCAATGGGACAGAGCTTTTGGTTCACTATAGCCACGGTTCACTATAGCCACGGTTTGGCTTTTTTTTTTTACTTTTCAAAATTTTTAGACCGGATAATTAAAGGACAGCCATACACACAAGAAGAGGCTTCTTAATAGTGGTCACTTTGTTTTAATTCCCTTAATTGACCAATTTCCTTACATTAATACTGAATAATAATAGAAATCATTAGATTATAGGTTCTTCTTATCATTAACATACATGTACCTCTATGTCTAATTTAAAAATCAAGACAAATCCTAGGCAAAGTTTTATTAAATATATATTCAAAGATATAAAATGATTTTAAAACATCATTATCACATTATATAATACATTACGATGTACTAGAGCGCCATCTGTTATCAAATTATAAAACTATTTTAGAGGCGTATTATTCTTTTTAAAATAAAACAATTTCTACTGTCCTTACTGCGATGGAAAAATTAAAGGGAGGGCCTGGCTCATCAGTGGTGAACCCTCCCAGCGGTTTCGCCAGTTTAATCTACCATACCGCTGTTATATTGCATTTTTGGAACTTCCTTTTATAGGTGACTGTTGTAAGACTCTTGGAATGGGTATTTTAGAAGAACTATGGACATAAGCTTTTAGGACAGCAGAATTAAATATAATTATAAATATATAATATGCTTCGAGCAATCGCTCTTCCGCAAATATCAAATTGTGTCTTTTATTAGAACAATAATGTTACGATGTACTAGAGCGCCATCTGTTATCAAATTATAAAACTATTTTAGAGGCGTATTATTCTTTTTAAAATAAAACAATTTCTACTGTCCTTACTGCGATGGAAAAATTAAAGGGAGGGCCTGGCTCATCAGTGGTGAACCCTCCCAGCGGTTTCGCCAGTTTAATCTACCATACCGCTGTTATATTGCATTTTTGGAACTTCCTTTTATAGGTGACTGTTGTAAGACTCTTGGAATGGGTATTTTAGAAGAACTATGGACATAAGCTTTTAGGACAGCAGAATTAAATATAATTATAAATATATAATATGCTTCGAGTAATCGCTCTTCCGCAAATATCAAATTGTGTCTTTTATTAAAACAATAATGTTACGATGTACTAGAGCGCCATCTGTTATCAAATTATAAAACTATTTTAGAGGCGTATTATTCTTTTTAAAATAAAACAATTTCTACTGTCCTTACTGCGATGGAAAAATTAAAGGGAGGGCCTGGCTCATCAGTGGTGAACCCTCCCAGCGGTTTCGCCAGTTTAATCTACCATACCGCTGTTATATTGCATTTTTTGAAATTCCTTTTATAGGTGACTGTTGTAAGACTCTTGGAATGGGTATTTTAGAAGAACTATGGATATAAGCTTTAATTTTTCCATCGCAGTAAGGACAGTAGAAATTGTTTTATTTTAAAAAGAATAATACGCCTCTAAAATAGTTTTATAATTTGATAACAGATGGCGCTCTAGTACATCGTAACATTATTGTTCTAATAAAAGACACAATTTGATATTTGCGGAAGAGCGATTGCTCGAAGCATATTATATATTTATAATTATATTTAATTCTGCTGTTCTAAAAGCTTATGTCCATAGTTCTTCTAAAATACCCATTCCAAGAGTCTTACAACAGTCACCTATAAAAGGAAGTTCCAAAAATGCAATATAACAGCGGTATGGTAGATTAAACTGGCGAAACCGCTGGGAGGGTTCACCACTGATGAGCCAGGCCCTCCCTTTAATTTTTCCATCGCAGTCAGGACAGTAGAAATTGTTTTATTTTAAAAAGAATAATACGCCTCTAAAATAGTTTTATAATATAATACATTGTTTACTTGGAAAAATGGCTCTAACACCTTGTTGCTTCAAAGCATTCTTCAAGCATTGCACCATTCAAATAAAGTTAGTGTTTTTCTTCCATTTCATTTTCCCACATCTTCTAGGTCTAGATTTCGTTTTTTTTTTTAACCTGTCATGCAAAACATTGCTGACTTTAAAATCACCATAGTTAATTATATTATATATTATATTTTATAATTTGGATTTTTTTTTTCAGCCCTAAAATGTACGATCGCAATCGCGGCAAAAGTTGAGGTTGATTCCTCTTTGTAACAATTTTTAATAGCTTTATATTTTCTTTTATAATAGAAAAGTTATATTCTCTTATTTTAATATGTTCTTAACATTTTGCCTGTGTTGTTTCACTTTGAAAAGTTCGGAAAATGGCCTTTTTTTCAGAGAAAGTAATAACGCTTTTATTTTTAAAATGCCTTTGTTTTCTTCATTTTGGAAGCCATTTGTATTTTTATATTTCAAATTTAATGGATGCAAATATATTCTATTTAATAAAAAGTATAATGTGTTAAAATTTATACAGCATACAGCAAAAATAAAGTGCAAAATTCAAAACAAACAATGCCGCTAAATTTATTGTTTTGAAATCGCGATCCGCGAGCTGAAACATGCTCAAAATTTGGTTGTTTTAATTTTTTTAAATTACAATTCTAAGTTCGTTATAAGCATAGTATTTTAAATAGATTTTATTATTTTGGGACCGAAAATAGGTTCGTTATAGGGGTAGTTCGTTATTCTAAAAATCGCAAAGTTCGTTATAACGATGGTATTTTCAATGGAATGGAATTGGGAATCGGCGTGGGTTCGTTATAAGGGAAGGTTCGTTATATCCAGGGTTCGTATTAGCGGGGTTTTACTGTATATGTTATATCTATAAAAATTGATGAGATAGATTAAAACTAACATTATATTCGTGATCAGCATCTCAAATTAAGTCAGAAACTGATGCATTATCAAAAACATCTTTTTCATTGTAGACCAGTGACATTTCGGAAACAGCATTGTTACCAAAACGTCACACACTATTAATTTATTTGGGTTAGGTCTTATTTCTTGTAACAGTATTTTATAAAAATAAACATTTTAATTATATATTTGGTCATCATAGAAAAATAGGTTCACTAGCAATGAATGCTGTGATGAAATCATCTATCATACTTTAATTCAACCAAAGGCTCTGATCCTTTGAGGATGTCAAATTAAAGAGGTTAGACTATATATATACATTGACATTTAGGGTTTATTAATCATATATGCATTGAATCAAATTTTTAAAAACACACTATTTATTTATTTGGTCTTATTACCTTGTGTTTATAATCTACTAGCCGAATGACCCGGGCAACACCCGTGTTTTACCCGATCGAATGTTTTTATTCAAATACTATTTGTTACAATTATAAATTGGAGCCGTGGATGTCACTCTTGTGAAACGTCCCGCTCCAAACTTTACATGTACATTAGGTCAGCTGGTATTACCCCTCATTTTCACCGTTAGAGGCGCGAGCGAAAGAGCAAATTTGCAAATAACACGACGGATATTCGGGATAAAGACCTGAAATTTTCACTAAGAGTTTTTCCAGATTCTACTTTATATACTGTTAAAATATCAGTCATATTAGTTACGTATTGTGGACGTGTATAGTTGACAAACATACATACATACATACGCTGACTTTTATATATATAGGGATAATAATATAAATGAGTTTTAAAAATTGTAAAAGAGAAAAAAAATGCATCGGCCGGGAATCGAACCCAGGCCGCCCGCGTGGCAGGCGAGCATTCAACCACTGAACCACCGATGCTTATAAGAAATGGCCCTATTTGGGTATTTATTCCATTCACAAAAGCAAACGATGACAGAATTGTTGATGACTCTGATACTTGTATTTATAATTATGTTAGCATAATGAATTAGTCAGTATTCCCATGCTCTCCAGCGAAGAGGTGTGAATTGACTTTTTGAAAATATACATAATTATAAAGATAGATGCTTCTATAGAAATAAATAAAATAAGCCGAAATAGCTCAGTTAGGAGAGCGTTAGACTGAATATCTGAAGGTCCCTGGTTCGATCCCGGGTTTCGGCATCTTTTTTTAATTTTTAAATTTCTACTTACCGTAACTTGACACATGACTTAACGTGACAGAATTGTGCATGACGCTGATAACTGTATTAAATATAATCCAAATTGTGCCATATCACACACTATTTATTTATTTGGATTAGGTCTTATTACCTTGTGTTTATAATCTATAATCCAATTTGTGCCTTATCACACACTATTTTTTTATTTGGCCTTATTACCTTGTGTTTATAATCTATGACGTAATGCCCCCCTCCCCTGCCAGCGGCACGCGCCCGTTGGCTGCCGGCGAGCACGTGACCTCCCTGTGCGCGCGCATCCATGACAGAGGCGGCCGATGAGGAAAGACGGTCGTGACTATATATAATCTATATTCCAAATAATGCCTTATCATTCTGAAAAGTGAAAAATTATTCTATTCATTAGGTATTTTGTACCAAATCAACTAAATATATTTTATGAGCTAAAAGTAATTCTTTTACAAATATCTGAAGGATGGACCTTAAACATCTGTTGCATCCATCATTTTCTGAGATATTTATATTCATAATCTTACAAAATTAATATTTGAAAATAGAATTAAATCAAAGTTATATTGGGATCATGTTAATAATTGAGAAAATGGCATCTCATGATCGTGCAACTAAAAGTTGCTAATGATTGCGCCATGTGTTGGAATAAATAGAAACTAATCATTGATTTTTGATTATTTCAGAATCAGCCTAATACCCTTTCTTGATTAATCAAGGACACCAATTCTCCTAGGTTTTATTAAAGGAAGCCTCAAAGAAAAGCTATTTTGATCATTGAGGTACAGCTTGCACCACACTGAAAAGGACCAACAGCCTGAAATGTGTACATGGTTAGCTCTTCTTGATTAATCAAGGAAAAGGATTTGACTAATTCTAAATAATTAAAAAAATAACAGTTGTTGCAAGACATGGACAACTTTTATAGTTGCACAATCAGAAGATGCCTTTTTAAAAAAATAAATAGTTATGCTAACCTCAACATTCAATTGTGTGCTCCCTCTTGTCAAAATGTTTTAAGGAATTACACACTAGTCCATAAAAAGTACCCTAAGTTTTATTGAGGAATGCTTGATTGGAATGGCAAATATTTACAATACACTTGTCACCTTTACCTCCTTCTTCAGCAGGATGGCCTCCTTGAAAGTTCCTTTTGTACCAAATTTCCTTTATTTTGGTTCTTTTTTAAAGATTAACCCTATTCACACATCACTCATATTTCAGAATATATTTGCTACAAGGTTTGAATATATATCATTTGAAGGCAATAAAGCCTTTTAGTTTTATCAAATTTAATATAGTTTCTTGTGTGAAGGAAATAGGGTTTTACCTAATATTATTTGTTATATAGATAAAACATTAATTGCAATTTGATCCTCATACTCGAAAGGCTATTCCTTGATATGAATTTTTAAATGTGTTTTAAGATTACTTTTTAAACTTGATCTATATTTACAATGTTCACATTTGAAGGGCTTTTCTCCTATATGAGTAAGCAAATGACGATTAAGTGTACTTTTGCGACTTGCTCGATAATCACAATATTCACATTTGAAGGGCCTTTCCCCAGTATGTGTCATCAAATGTTCAGTTAGTACGCTTTTCTCTAATGCTTTATAGTCACAAAATTCACATTTGAAGGGTTTATTTCCAGTGTGTGTGAGCAAATGTTTACCAAGTTTATATTTTAATGTTGTTTTATATTCACAATACTGGCATTTAAACGGCTTTTCACCTTTATGAATGAATAAATGGCATTTGAGTGTATCTCCGCGATTTGTTCTAAAGTCACAAAAATCACATTTTAAGGGCTTTTCACCAGTGTGTGTCGTCAAATGTTGAGTAAGTTTACTTTTCTTCATTGCTTTAAAGTCGCAAAATTCACATTTGAAAGGTTGTCTGCCTTTGTGCATATAAATATGATTTTTAAGTTGATTTTTGTAGCTTGTTCTGTAGTCACAATATCCACATTCAAAAGGTTTTTCACCAGAGTGTGTCATCAAATGTTGATAAAGATTGCTTTTCTCTGTTGATTTATAATCACAAATCTCACATTTTAAAGGCTTTTTACTAGAATGTGTTAGCTGATGTTTTTTGAATTGGGACTTTGATGAAGCTTTATATTCACAATATTCACATTTGAAGGATTTTTCATCACTGTGTAAAAGTAGATGCCTTTTAAGAGACCATTCATGACATGTTCTGAAGTTACAATGTTCACATTTAAAAGGCTTTTCACCACTGTGTGTCATCAAATGTTTATTTAAATAGCTTTTTATTTCTGTTTTATAATCACAAGAGTCACACTTGAATAAAATTTTCTCAATATATTCTTGTGGATGTTTTTCAAATTGGCTATCACTTTTTAGGTTCACATTAAGTTGTTGATCTATCAAAGTATCTGTATTCAGTTGAGAAAGCAAATGATTTTTTAATTCGGATTTGATAGATTGATCTTCAAACATATTAGATTTGGTAATATGATTGCTTGTTGACATATTTACCCCATAATCAGATTGGTTTTGTGCATATTAATAGCACTGGTCAGAATTTCTAAAATAAAATTGTCATTTGATTTTATTACAGAATGTTCAAATTCCTCACAAGCAATATTTGGGAAAGATGATTATTATATTAACTACATATTTTCTTCAAATTATAGTTTTTTTTTAATTAGAAAAATCAAGTTGCAAAATTTTCATTTCATTATCACAAATTGAAAAAAATAAAAACTTTTTCAGTTATAATAACCCGAGAGCAATAAAAGTTGTGAATTTCAACTCCTGCAAAAAAAAAAAAAAAAATTAACCACATAATAAAACATTAATAGACTATAGTGTCTAATATGGGACGCCTAATTCCTTAAGCAATCACCATTGTAAATTAAAGTAACACAATACATTAGCTTACCCCCTAACCAATAAGTTGTAATCAATTATTTAAAAAAATCTCATGAAAGCTAATACACTGTGTGACTCTGAATTTGCAACACAAAGTATTACTGGGCAGAAAAGTATTTGATTTTTCAGGGTGAAGTTAGCTCACTGTGTTATGTAAATCATTCAAAGAGATATATGAGAAGAAATTCACCAATATAAGCACATCTCTGTCTAACAGGTAAAGTATTTGTGATTTTTGAACTAGAGGAAATGTTTAGTAGCAGAGAATGCCAGGCTGCTGCCAGCTGAGATAGTTCCAGTAAACAGACTATTTCATGAGATGTATGGCAATTTGCCTCAATAGGACCAGTAGATCCATATGTCAAATCTTTATGGACGGATACTTTGACATGTCCACAGTAGTGCACCAGCTATTGCGAAGATGGTTGAAACAAAGAAATGTGGAACAATTGAGGGGTACTGGTGTGGCCAGAGTGACATCAGCACGCATGGGCTGACACATTCACCAGACAGCATTGGCAGTCCCACGGTCCATTTATTTAATCATTTTGCATGATGTGTAAGACACTCTTGATTCTCCCATATTGACAAGAACCATTATAGGCAGATTGGTCACTGGTGGCCTACACTCATGGCGCCCATTAGCAAGACTGCCATTGACCTAAAGGCACAATCACCTCTGTTTGTAATTTTGCTGGAATGGAGCCACATAGACAGTGGAATGACACAGGTAAATATTATCAGATGAATTTTGATAAAGCACAATTTAGATTATAATAAAAGAAAATAAGACCTAATCCAAATAATTTATTAGTGTGTGACGTTTCGGCAACAACATTGTTGCCGAAACGTCACACACTAATAAATTATTTGGATTAGGTCTTATTTTCTTTTATCAGATGAATTTTGTTTCTGTTTTAGAAATACCAGTCACTGAATAAGTTTGGCATAGTCTTGGTGACAGGTCCAATTCAGCAACTTGTGATCTGCAGCACCATACAAAAACATGGCCCATTGTGGTTTGAGGAGCCATCATTATGATAGAAGATCCCATCTTACTCGTATTGAGGCGCTATGATAGCCCAATAATATGCGAACAATGTGTTGTGGTCTTTGATGCTACTCTTCTTCTTTCAAGGGGTATAAAATGCCATTTTTCAGCTATATAATACCTGACCTTGAACAGCATGCATCAGCCAAAATGCCCTGCATTAAACTTTGATGCTTCCATGGCCACCAGTCTCTCCTGATCTCTCAACTATAGAACAAATTCAGATGCAGCAAGTGTGTGCTGCTACAGCCATGTTCAGATGAACTGTGGCTGATGGTTGACAGAGATAAGCAGCCATCGTCCAGGACACCTTCTGCACACTCATTGAGTCAGTACCAACACAAGTTGCTGCCTACATTCCCACCTGCTGTGGTCCCACAACATATTGAGTGGATGGCAATGATGCCTAATGTATTGGTGTATTCTGTTCTAATAAAGATTATTTATTGTTGTAACTGGTATTTAATGCAGATTTTTAAAACTTTTCCCCACTAATTCATGCTGTTGCAAATTCAGTGTTACAAAGTGTATATGAAAACAATTTTAAAGTTAAAAACATAGAAAAGTGGGAGATTTTTGGTTAAGTTTAGCAAAATGCAAACAATGAGCATCATCATGTATAATTTTTACACCACTTTTTAAATGCTGCATTAAGTAATTAAATTCTAAATATTTTATAGTTAAATAAGTCATTTTTATAATTTAAAATATTATTTAAAACAAATTAGCTTATTTATTTAAAGTTTTATCAAAACAAATCAACTTAAAATAACCAAATTTAACCAAACTGAAACTCTTTCTCTTGAATCAAATTTAAGCTATCTGTAAATAACTTAACCTAACCCAGCATAATGATATATGTAGTATTTTGTTTTTACAAAATTTTTTCCAAGGATTCTAAAGTTTAATAAACACATCTTATGGAATATTTTTAAAATTATATATAATGAATGAAGCTTGTTTATATATACAGGGTGTACCAGGTAAATTGGGACTAACTTTGACAGTCCATAAAACAAAAACTACTTGAGATTAAAAACTTGTTTTTTTTTTTCATTACGTAGCCATATTCATGTAAAATGCAACAGTACATGTGTGCGCAGTGTAGGGATGAAGAGTAACAGAGAATTTGAAAATCGAGCTGCCATCATCGTTGCTCTGCGCGCCGGAAGGAGCCCCAAAGAGATAGTGGATTTTCTTAAGTTGCCCAAAACCACTATTTATCGTGTCAAGAAGCAGTTTGATGAGGCCGACAGTAACAAAGAGGGGATAGCTACAAGGAAAAAGCACTCGCGTCGATCGGACAGGGTAAGAGGCGAAGAATTTGTCAAAAATGTCAAGGAGAAGATTGATGGAAACCCTGGGAAGAGCATGAGGGCCATAGCCAAGGAAATGGACGTTGGCTCTATGACAATTGTCAGAACTATCCATGAGGACCTTGGTCTCAAGTCTTATGCCCTTCGGAAAGGTCAGTTGCTGACTGAGAATATGAAGAATAACAGAAAAGGAAAGGCTGCTGCCCTCCTCAACAACCTGAAACACGACTCTTTTGGCATGCTAAGGTTCTTCTCTGACGAAAAGAACTTTGACGTGGACCAAAAGGTAAATCCCAGGAATGATCGCTGGATCTGTAAAGACCCCTCAGAGATACCTGTCGTGATGCACACGAAATTTCCTGCCTCCGTAATGGTCCTTGGCGTTATCAGCAGTGAAGGTGATGTCATGCCTCCCCATTTCTTTGAGAAGGGCCTTAGGATGAACGCTGACACCTACATCAATGTTCTGGAGACCGTTGTGAAGCCTTGGATGGACATGGTGGCCGCAGGAAGGAAGTATGTCTTCCAACAGGACTCAGCTCCAGCCCATAAGGCAAAAAAGACACAATCGTGGCTGACACTTAACGTCCCTAGTCACTGGGGTCCTGATATTTGGCCCCCTAATTCTCCAGATTGCAATCCCCTCGACTACTATGTATGGGGCGTTGTTGAGAGAGATGTCAACAAAGCTCCTCATACCACCATCCAGTCTGTCAAGAAAGCAGTTCACACGGTGATGACCCAAATGGACAAGGTCATCGTCGCCAAGGCCTGTGCTTCATTCCGCACTCGCCTCGAGACTGTTGTAGCTAATAATGGAAACTACATTGAATAAATAAAAACTATATCCTTTTATCTACTACTGTGTCAAATTTCATTCGGATATTTTAATTTTTACTTGCAAAAAATTTCAGTTAAAATACCATTGTTGAAATTCCCAATTTACCTGGTACACCCTGTATAATAGACAAATTAATGTCAGATAAAATGTCACTAAGTAGTTTTATAAAAAGAAATTGAAATATATGTTTTAAAAATACATACATGTCAACAATAAATTATATTTTAAAATAATAATCTATTTTAGTGAAAATAGCAAAAAGTCTAAGAACAATGAAGAAAATATTTGGGAAATTTAAATAAATTTATTTTTAAATAAAAAAAAATAAATTTTATTTTTTATTAACATATATATAATTATAAAACTAATTTAGAGGCGTAAAATTCTTTTTAAAATAAAACAATTTCTACTGTCCTTACTGCGATGGAAAAATTAAAGGGAGGGCCTGGCTCATCAGTGGCGAAACCGCTGGGAGGGTTCACCACTGATGAGCCAGGCCCTCCCTTTAATTTTTCCATCGCAGTAAGGACAGTAGAAATTGTTTTATTTTAAAAAGAATTTTACGCCTCTAAATTAGTTTTATAATTTGATAACAGATGGCGCTCTAGTACATCGTAATATATATAATTATTAGACTCTTAAAATATTTTTATTTAATTACATAATTTAAAGTTTAAAAGTGGTGTGAAAATTACACACAATGGCGCTATTTGTTTACCTTTTGCCTAACGATATTTGTTTACATTTTGCAGAACACAAAAATGCAAATTGAGCAATCACCAAATTAATGAAGGGAAAATAATATGAATACACATAATGTTTAATATCTAAAAAATATTCAGGATGTCTCGGCACAAGCCTACATATTTACTAACCCTAACCAATCCTAAGATAACTTCATAATTACTTGTAAACACCTTACCCTAGATTATCGTTAATAGATCGGTAAGCTTGCCATTAGATATCTTCTATATATTAATATAACTCAATGTAAGTATATAGGTGAAAGCTAAAGATAAACAGGAATTGCGGCGACAGAATCGAGCTTATGGCCTGGAAAAAAAAATCGATAGATAACAAACAGAGCTAATAAGTGAAACCTATCAAAATGAATAAATTATTAGAGATAATCATTAAAATACGATATATTAAAACTAAATAAATAAGGACAAGCCTAAAACGTCGATATTAGTAAGAATGGTGTCAAATTATTTTCAACTTACATGAAGACTTTATATAACATAAAATATGAAGAAACTGCTCGCTGCTTGCTTTATAAAACTTGACCTCATTTAGGTAAAATACCAAAAATATGTCTGCTTATAATATATTTCGATTTTTTTTTTTGACAAACAAAAACAAATTTTAGTTAAATGTCAAAATAAAATGACAGTGTAGCTAGCTGAGGTAGTGAATTAGTGTTGGCGATTAATTATTCCTGAAAAAAAATATATACAGAAGAACTTCACGAAAACGAACTAATTTCACTCAAGTTTGAGTTTTTATTCTGGATATATTATATACACCATTTTATAACTTATCAAATTTTAAAAAATCTATAATTTTATTTTGAAAGATAAAAATTATTATTAAAAATTAATATTATATATATATAATATAATATTATATATATAATATATAATATAATATTCATTTTTAATAATAATTTTCATCTTTCAAAATAATATTATAGATTTTTTTAAATTTGATAAGTTATAAAATGGTGTAGATAATATATCCAGAAAAAAACTCAAACTTGAGTGAAATTAGTTTAATTTTCGTGAAGTTCTTCTGTTCATCTATAATCAAATATTTTTAAAACAATTATACTAACCAAAATGATAAAATGAATTTTGAAATATTTTAAATTAATAAATAATTATTTTGCCCTATTTAAAACGGGGACTAGTCAAAATAGGTTGATATTATTTTTGATGATGAATGTGGTTTAATTATTCCTTCTCCTAAGCCTTCTAAATCACTGGACTTAGATATTGTAACATAGAAAAAAATTAGTAAAGACAAATCAAAGAATTTATTTAATGGAAATCAATTTAAAACTAATGAATTAGGAGAGAGGCAATGAATAAATTTGACAGTTTATCAAAATACACATATTGATATTCAAAATATTTTATATAATAATAAATAATTTGCTACCTAGTGTTGTGATGTGCCAGTTGTTTTGCTAAATAATCCCCTCAGAGTCGTCGGAGCTCTCTTGGTACCAGTTTTATTTGAAACGCGGTTCCAGACCTAAGGAGCACTCACCCAGAAGCGAAGATTCTTTGTACTCACGCAGCCAAAACCGACATTCAACCGCCATCTTCCAGTCTCGGCGATTCCCGCCTATAGCCGCAAAGAAGCGTGAGGATTCTTGTACCTGAATCCTCAATTCATAATTTTATTCCCTATGGGAGCTGTGACCCATAGCTTGAAAATCTTGTTGCTACTAATGTAGAGGCCACTCCTGGGGCCTCCACAAAGTTCACCCACATTACCTAATAGAAAGCTGGTGGACAATGATGAAGCTGCCTCGACAAAGAAGAAGGGGACTTCGAGCATTCTTCATTGTCAAACCAGCCCATCTCTTCACCTCCTTTTATTCCTAATTTTGTATATAACTTATAATATTATAATAAATTTCCTTTTTTTTAAATAAGCAGCTATTTTGTTTTTAATATTTTAAAATAATATTCGTTAATTAAAATAATATTTTGAATAATAATTTTAATTATAAATTTTTATATTTTTTATTTTCAATTTTTTTAATTTTTTTTAAATTTGGAATATTATATAGAATTTTTATTTTTTTTTATCACAGAGGGTGACCAGATAAAGATTTATTATTATTTTTTTATTTTTTGTCATGATTTTTTTGTTGTCACCCTGGGAAAAAAAGACAGTGACAAGTGAGTCTTCGAGAGAGATAGGAGAGTCAGGCTCGTGCGAAATTAACCAAAAATGTAGTTCTACAAGATTTTAGTGGAAGGAATTTTCCAGCCATCCAACTGAAGCACTAAGTTAAGTAACTTTCAATAATATTTTTTTAAACTGGTTATATTCATGTATATTCTCCCAATCTATCCTCATTGCCCGTTTTATTTCTTATCTTTGTGTGACTGTTTCAAGAGATAAATAAATATATTGTAGTCTTAATCAAAACTTATAGTTGTCTAGCGGGAAAACGCTAAGAATCTGAGATAAACAACCCTGGGAAAGTCCGTTGGAAAACAAATAAAAATATCCATCAATGTCAAATTCTAGACTCCCCCGCAAGTTTTATTGACAAGTCGGCGAGACCCTAAGGGTTTCAAGAGGACCGCCATTACCGCCTACAAGGAAATCTTCTTTAACAATAGACAGTCTAGACCGAGCGCTCGGTGTGAAAGGTACACGTTTTGCAAAGGCCTTGGCCTTTAGGCCATGGCCGGGCTCTAAGCCTGCCACATATTTCTTCCATTTCTCTCTCTTTTATTCATCTTTATTTTAATTTATTATAATATTCTAATAGCGTAAGATGTCAAATATGTTTTAAAAAAAACATTTTTGCACAACTCATTATGACAAGATATTTTTATGAATGCCAGTATGGCCAATTTTATGGTAAAAGTCTATCGCAACGCAATTCTCCTGTGTAAAATGTTTTATTACCATTCAGATTATGTTGGGTCAGATTTTCCACCAAACAAGACCCAACAAAGATGTAAACATTTTACATCATATATATATATACACGCAGTGTCTCGCCGAAAGTGTTTGGTGTCCAGATGGAAGTCCCACAGCAATGGCTGACGGTGGTTCAAAGGCCAAGGCAGGGGAGGACACAGCCCTGGACGTGTATCCCAAGATCTACCAGGGGAGGACACAGCCCTGGACGTGTATCCCAAGATCTGCCAGGGGAGGACACAGCCCTGGACGCGTATCCCAAGATCTGCTGTAGGAAGATACCCATTCGGAGATGACATTGGCCCTGTCCATACCGACCAGCCCTCCACAGAAGGACAACGACGAGGTCGATTAAGAGATGAAGAAATGGGATTAACTCTGGGCGTGTATCCCAAAGTCCGCTGCAGGAGGGCGGAGACAAAGAATGTACAAAGAGCACATGTACAAATGTATATAAATTGTTCCTCCTTTATATGCAAGAAGAGGGGTCTAAAGTCTTATTACCAGTTCGAAAATTTCTAAATTTAATTTTATTCAAAAGAATAAAATTAATTATATATATAGTTTAGATAAATTAGGTATATATTTTGATAGCAATATAATAATGCCAGTTCGAAAAATTCTAAATTTTATTTTATTCAAAAAGAATAAAATTAATTATATATATAATTCAGATAAATTAGGTATATTTTTTTCGATAACAATATAAAAAAAAATAAATTTTTTTAAAGGAGAATTTACTAAAGAAAATTTTCATGGAATAAACATATTTTATTGTTTTATTATTAATTCAAATTTTCTTTTACTAAAAAAAAAAAGGAAAGGAATAATATTTTACCTTTTGTTCTTTGAATATATCTGCGAAATTAAATGAACTTTCTTCTTACTCTGTAAGATGATGATAATTTTTTTTAGGGGGGCGTGACTTGTTTAAAAAAAAAAATAAAAATTGAGTGAGTGACGAGAAGACAGGCGTACAGACGGGAGCTGGAGAGACGGTGTGTATAGAGAGACAATGGTAGGTTAATTTTTTTTTAAATTCTTTATGTATGGTCCCAAAATGGGCTCGTTTATATGTCAGAAGACATATGCGTAGTTCTTAATAGGTAGAAAAATTTTTTTGTGGTAAAAGATCACTATATGATACATATAGTGAATAGAAATTCTTCAATTTTTTTTTATTTCGACAATATAGGATATTGGAGAAATGTCTTTAATAACAAAAAGGGAAACCCATCTTGCATATAATATCTATCTTCAAATTTTGTTACATGCAGTATTTTAATCGTAATAAATTTCCTATGTATTTTAATCTTAACATTTGCATCTTTTTATTTATTTCACCAATACAAACAGTAAAATAAAAATCGTATCACTCTCTTGTTGGCAAGATTTTCTTGGTTAGTCTATTTGAGGCTTGCCCCTTTGGTACTATGCAATAATGAGGTTGAAACTTGTTTGGATTAGTGTTTAAGCAGTAGCCGTGGCGAAATTTTATAAAGGAAAATTTCTTTTTATGAGTTTAGGATATTGTATAATATTCAACATTGGATACAACCATTAAACATAAAAACAATCCAACAATTACAGTTATGTGTAACAATTTATTTTTCTTCATAATTTATTTTAATTTACTTTAGTTTATGCAAACAAGACGTTTGTTCAATTATAGTTTTAGATAAAACGTGTTCCAATAAACGACTAGAGTATACAATTTTCTTTATTTTTAACAGTGTAGATGATCTCTTACACTGGTCTTGTAATTTTATTTTAATGAATGGGAATCTTAAACTGGCATTGTAATTTTCTTTCATTGATAAGCATAGTAGCGAGTGCGCAAAATAGTATTTTATGATCGTGTATAACTGTACATTCTTATTTGTAAGTCCTCGTGGAGGGAAAAAGACTAAGATATAGCAACTATTGATTGAAAGGTACGTTTTGCGCAAAGCTACGGCCTTTAGACCATAGCCTGGCTCGATGCCTGCCACATATTTCACCCATTTCCTTTATTTAACTATTTATTTTTGATTTAGTATAATATTCCAATAGTATAATGTGCCAAAATATATTTTAAAACATTTGTTAATGTCATTATTGCAATAACTGTAGTGAAATGAAGAAAGAAAACTTTTATTGTTATATATTTTTATTATATATATATATATTTGAATATTTAATCAAAAGAAATAAACACAAAAATATTAAATTAAATGAATGCAATAAAGAGAAGAAAACAATGCGAATTATATATATTCAAAAACAACAATGATTATAACAACTTAAGAATTACAGAAGCAAAAATATGTTCACAGAATATTTCACGCTGATATATTACACCATCTTCCCGCTACATTCAAATATATCTTGAAGGAGGTCTCCGATTTCTTGGTGGGTTTCTTCTTGGGATGGGTCCTTCATTACTGGCTTCGGGATCGGTGAACGAGACGACTCCCCTGAAATGCCTGCATCATTCTTGTCCACGAGTCCAGAGTCCCGCTGCTGTCTGGCTGTTTCTATAGGCGGCGATTCACTTCTGCCTCTGTTGGGCATATCAGCCTCAGGAACGATGATATCAGTTTCTTCTCTTTGGCGTCCATATTGTCGATCTTCATCTCCACCATTCTCCCACCTCTTCCTTATTTGATCTCTATGATAACTTTTGACCTGTCCGTGTATTAAAACTGTATAGACTCGGGATCCTTTTTTCCCCACTATTCTGCCTGGAATCCATCGATCCCCGCCTCTAAAATTTCGACACCAAACCATGTCATCTATTCCAAACTCATCTTGTTGAAATCCATGGTCGTATTTCATTTGCCTGGCCTGCTGCTCCTTTACTCTTGATTCCAGATTTGGATGTATAATTGATAGTCGGGTTCGAAGGGAACGCCCAATAAAGAGTTCTGACAGAGCCTTCTTGGTTGTTTCATGAGGGGTGCTACGATATGCCAGCAAAATATTTGATAGCGTGTCCTGAATGGTATCCTCAGGTTTTCTTTTATTTTTGTCTAACGCCATTTTTATCATCTTGACAGCTCTCTCTGCCAGGCCATTGCTCTGAGGATGGTACGCAGGAATCAGTGTTTGTTTTATTCCATTATTTTTTTTTTTTAATTTCATATCACTACCCGTAAACTGAGGGCCATTATCTGACACTATTTCTTCTGGTAAACCATAAGAAGAAAAAAGTCGTCTTAATTGCTCAATTGTTTTTGCTGAGGTTATTTCTCTCATTGGGAATGCCTCGACCCACTTAGAATGACTATCCACGACAATTAGCAAATTGATGTTATCTTTGTTTGCATAATCAATATGGATCCGCTGCCAGGGTCTAACTACCCAAATCCAAGGTTGCCACTTCACTCTATTTGGGCCATCTTGAACCTGTTGGCAGTATCTACACCTGTTTACCAGGAACTCAATCTCATTGTCTAGATTCGGCCACCAGAAATGAGACCTTGCCACAGACTTCATTTTGCTCATCCCTGAATGGGTCTCGTGTAAGCAACTCAACAAGTTCGGTCTGAGAGAGGAAGGAATAATGACCCGCATCCCCCACAATAGACACTTTCCGTCCACAGTCAGCTCCAGTTTTCTCTGAAAGTAAGGTCTGAGGTGGTCTGGCACCCTCTCAGGCCAGCCATGCTGGGTATAGCACTTCACTTTTGATAGCACTTCATCCTTTTGAGTTTCAATTCTAATTTCTTCAGCCGTGATTGGCAAATCCTCCATGTAGGACAGTGCATAAATGTTATCCAGTCTCAAAATTTCCCCACTCTCAACTGGAAGACGTGATAGAAGATCTGCATTTCCATGATCTTGAGTTTTTTAAACTTGATATCGTAGGTATAAGCAGACAGAATTATCGCCCATCTCTGTAATCTCGAAATTGATAAAGTAGAAATTCCCGATTTTGGGCCTAAAATAGACACTAGCGGCTTATGATCCGTTATCAGGGTAAAACGTCTCCCATAAATAAACTGATGGAATTTGGTCACTCCATAAATTATTGCGAGAGCTTCCCTCTCAATCTGAGAATAGTTGCGCTCGGCTCCTGATAGGGGTCCGAGAGGCAAACATGAACGGTCTTTCCTGGCCTCTGATGACATGAGACAGAACCGCGCCAATTCCAATCTGGGATGCATCCGTGGCCAAAAACAAAGGCAATGTGGTGTCGTACGGAACTAAAACCCTCTCAGAGGTAATGCTACTCTTGCACTTTTCAATAGCCTCTTCACACTCCTTGGTCCAGCTCCAGCAATTCTTTTTATGAAGCAGCTCGTGAAGAGGCCTCAATAGATCCGGTAGATTTGGAATAAATTTTCCATAATAATTCACCAATCCAAGAAATGACCTCAACTCAGAGATGCTTGTTGGACTCTTGGCCTTCTGTAAAGCTTGCACCTTGTGATCCAAATGTCGGATGCCATCTTCCTTGATAAGATGGCCCAAATACTCGATTTCTCTTTGCACAAATTTACATTTATCCTTCTTCAGTTTAATGTTGTATTTTTCCAAACGCAGAAACACAGTTTTCAATACAGCTAAGTGTTTCTCCACTGAAACTGTAGCTATGAGGACATCACCAATATAGCAAATAACGCCCTCTATTCTAGCCAGAACCCTATCCAGCACAGATTGGAAATAACTAGGGGCATTAGCCAGCCTAAAAGGCATTCTCCTAAACCTGAAAAGTCCCTTATGTGTGTTGATAGTTAAAAATGGCTGGGTGCTCGTTGCCACCTCTAGTTGCAGGTAAGCGCTGCTCAAATCTAATTTTGAGAAATATTTCTCCTTGGCCAAGATAGCAAACAAGTCTTGCTGAGTGGGGAGCGGATAAGCTGCTGTATCCAAGAATCTGTTCAAAGTTACCTTAAAATCACAACAAATTCTCATTTCCTTTTTTTTTTTTGGTACCACTACTATTGGAGTTGCCCACTGGCTACTCCTCACCCTATATAAGTATCCATTTGTCACCATATTTTCTAAAGCTTCTGTAACCGCCGTTCTAATCGCAAAAGGCACCAGTCGAGCCTTATGAAATATTGGGCTGACGTCACAAATATTCATTGAAAATGTGAATCCTTTTATGGGCTCTGCTGTGTCATTGAACAAAACTTGGTGCTCTTTCAAAAATTCAACAATAGCAATTTCCGAAGGTATCTGGTTCACCGCAAAATAATCAATTTTCAACAAATTTATCCATTCTCTCCCCAGCAGGGCCTTTTTTCACCTTTGACTACTACTGCTCGAAGCATTGAAGTCTTGCCCTGAAATTCCACCTTAACGATAACTTCGCCCAGAATTGGTACTACTGTCCCGTCATATGTCTTGATGGTCATTCAGATAGTTTTTAACTGTGCATTTGGAAGATTCTTCTTGAAATCATTCTCCGATATCAAGGTTAGACAACTTCCCATATCCAATTCAAAATCTATAAAATTTCCCTCGACTTTCAATCTTATGGTATAGGGAGGGTCACTTGTCGTAGTATTTATTCTATAATCGTGTGGTGTTCTCATGCATGTAATTTTTTGAATCAATTCCTCCGTGTCTCCCTGATCATCCATCTGATGTATACTATTCTGTTATTCGCCTGTTCCCTAATAGGATATACTTCATGATTCCTACATACTGGGGCAATGTGACCTTTTTTTCTGCACTTGAAACACACTGCGTCCTTGAATCTACAAGAGTCTCTATGCAAATTTCCACAATGTTTGCATTTTCTTTTTCCAGTTTTCGATTCTCTTTGCATTTCAATGCGCATAAGTGGATGCGTATCCACGCTTTTTTCCAATTCCTCTGCATGAAATAATTTAATATTCTGTTCTGCCGCCTCCATGGACAAAGCAATTTCCATCACCCGAGCCAAGGAAACATCTCCCTCAGACAAAATTTTCTTTTGGATTCTTGAATCGCTTAATCTGCACACAAACTTGTCTCTCAGAGAGTCCTCCAAAAAGTTCCCAAATTCACAAGATGCTGCCAACCGCTTAATCGCTACCAAATACTGCGAAACACTTTCTTCCGTTTCTTGCATCCTTTTGAAAAAAATGAACTGCTGGACTATGATAGAACGTTTTGGGGAAAAATGAGTATTTAATTTTTCAGTAAGTTCCTCAAAGGTCTTATTTTTCGGAAGTTCTGGACTGCATAAGTTTTTTAAAACCTCATAGGCTTTTGCTCCAATAAGTGTCAGGAGATACGCCTTCTTTTTGTCCTCGCTAGCGTCTTCCAAATTTAAAAATTGTTCTAAACGTTCAAAGAACGTGCTAAAACTTTCAACCTCTTCATTAAATTCACTAAATTGGAATCGAGCCATTTGCAAGAGTATCAAAAATTAAATCCAAAAACAAATTATTTTCTTCGGGTACTTACGCTTAGATCCTCGTCGCTATTTGCAATAACTTAGTGAAATGAAAAAAAGAAAACTTTTATTGTTATATATTTTTATTATTATATATATATGTTGGGACACCTCGTGACCATAAAATGCCAAAGTAACCCAGAACCCCACCTAACCTAACCATATCCCACCTTTGTCCATCTAAGCCACAAACCTCTGATGATTGCGAGGTGTCGAGATGTAGCCTGAAGCCACCTTTAGCCTTGGCAGCACCGAGCCAGAGACCGAGATCCCCTTCCTGGTGGTCAAGTCACCTGACCTGTGGTGGATGACCTGGCCCCACCAACATCAAGCTAGTCTGAGATGGACTCAGACACCCCTTCCTGGTGGTCGAGCCACATATCCGATGGTGGCTGACTTGACAAGCCAGTCCAAGATGGACTCAGACACCCCTTCCCCGTAGTCAAGCCACCGACCTATGGTGCTTGACCTGACTCCACCATCTTCATGCAGAGCACCAGCTCCACCACGAGCCCTGAACCTTTCCCAAGCTGACCCCAAGATGCCCAGAATCAACAATAATAATTATATTTTTAAAATTATTTTTAATTCAATATTTTTGTATTTTTTATTATTTTTTGTGAATATTTTCTTAATAATTTTATATTTAATTTATTTTTATCATTTTTTTAAGATGCCTTTTTTTTATTTTCATAGAGAGAAGAGGGATGATAGCCTTGGGGGGTGAATCCAGCAACACTGGGGCAAGGGAAGCGGGATATTTACATCCTTGGATATTTACATTTTTTGAGATTGACATTCGGATATTTACTTTTTTTTTATCTTAGCGATAGTTTGATTCCTTCCTGAGAAGCTAAAGACTTGGAGTTGCGGAGGGCTCAGGCCGCTGGCTGCGGCCTGCCCCTTTTCGAATCGTGGACTTGGGTGGCCATGCGAGGTAGGTTGAGGATAATCTGGACTTTGGCATGATAGGCCTTTTGTAAAAAGTATATATAAAGTTTAAAACTCCTCCCTTTTAACCTTATTTACAGTTTTTTCAAATATATATTCTAAAATCTTATATATATGTGTGTGATTTCATTAATTAATTTTTATTTGTTTAAAAAAATATATGCCTGATGTACATTGTGAGATTATTTTTATTGGTCAAAATAAAAATTTGTTTAGCCAAAAAATGATTGGTTAATTTCCCCATCAACTTAACTGCTAGCCAGCACAGCTTTAGGTCTCTACATGTACCATAGATGAATAAATTTGTGGTCTGGTTTTCTGCAGCCACTGGCGCCCTAATATTTGGACATGTAGAGATTTGGAAATAGTAAAAGTATAAAAAATCATCACGATTTTAACAATAGCGCCCAAAGCGGGGCTTCTTCCATTATACTAAAAATTTATAAAATTCCACACCTATTTTAACAATGTCGCCCGCCGCGGGGCTAGAATTATGTATATAATTTTCTCCTTCTATTATATTCTAAATTATATACATAGTGAAACGCCATTAGGGTCAAGTAGAACGCAGCCTCTGAGATTAAGAATCAATACCCAGGGAAATGAGACTAATAAAATATTTTTCAATGTACACAGAACAATTATTTTAGGTAATTATTTATATTTAAAAAAAAACTTGCATTTTACAAGCAAGTTTGTGTTTTAAATCATTTATTGGTGATACACTAATAATAAACCTGTTTCATACATTAATTAAAAAAAAAAAAACAACAACAATAATTTACTTAATTTTTTTCTGTTTGTAACATAATATTAGAAATATAGATGTTTCAAAATATATTTACTTAGAAAATATCACGTTAATAATTTTTAATTTACTTTAATATGGAAACTATGACACAGTGTCATAATAAACACTACAAATGTCAATTTCAAATGACTTACCATTATGTAAGAAATTGGCAGGGAGGTTTTCCTATTTTGTGGTTATATATACTCAGATTTAATATTTTAATTCAGGAAATACATTTCATTAAGTTTACCTTTATTTGTAAACCAGTAGATAGTTGAAACCAATCAGAAGCTTATTTCTTTTTAGGCCTGAATGTCTTTTTTTTTTTCATCTTTATTGGTTGAAACAATAAGGTTGAAATAATTTTCTAGGGCAATTTATTGAATAAAAAGGCATGTTTTCATTTTAAGTGTTTGAAATAACAAAAGCTATAATTATTATTATCTTAACAAGGTATTTCAGGAATATTACATATGAGTGTATGAAAAAAATACATTCCTTAGACATTTTTTTTGGTTAATAATGATTTTTACTTATAGAAGTGTTAGCATGTCTATGGTCTGCCCTTTAGGTACATGCTGACCTACATGATGAAGCTTTTCATAGTATGAAGGAGATATTTACATGGTATGAACAAGATAATTTTAGCAAAAGTTTTTATATTTCATTTTTTTAGGGTAATTTTTAGATTTTTTGGACCGTTTTCATTTTGTGTGAATTTGTCAAAATGTAAGAGCATTTGTGCATCCTTTTTTTTTTCAAACTCAGCTTTTGTTTTTATTAATTTTATAAACTTTTATTTTAGTATAGATTTAAGACTTATTCTTATTATTAAAGAGATATCCATTTCTTCAAGTAGGAGTTAAGATTTTGTGTCTCGGACAGTGAAGCACCTAAAAGACGAGATTTAGGCTCTCTTGGTATCCATCACTGTGAGTAATCTTTATGAAGCAATGTTGAAGTAGTTGAATAGTCAGTGTAGTGTTTTTTTTTTAGGATTCTAGGATTTATAATATGGTCTAAATTTTTTTGAGGATTTCCTTTTTTTTTGTTGTTTTCTCTTTGTCACTTATAATAAACACAGGACGGACGGGATACAGGCCCTCTAGATAGCTTTTACAGTAAATGATAATTTTTTTTAAGTTAAATAGATAGGATTAGATGAATGTTTGAAGATAGGATTTCTATTTTTTTTATGAACCTTACACATTTTAATTTATTTTTTTTTTATTTTAGAGTACTATTTTGGGTACCGAATGACCAAATTGGTGGTAATTAGTACAAGTTTATTTTCTTTTGTGAGTTTATGGAGGTGGATCATAACTAAATTTTCTTTGGTTTAGAGCAATTGTGCTTATCTCTCTGAATTTAGTATTTTGAATAGTTGTTTTGTTTGTTTAATGTTCAGGCAGTGCTTTTGATTTCAAGTTTAGTTTGAATGCATCCGCAAATGTTTTTTTTTGTATGAATGAAGGATAGTGAATGAGATATCAAACTTCAAGCCAACAGTATGTTAAACCTGGACAAATTAAGATATTGGTAGGATAGGATCTTGTAACTTTATACAGAATGTGTTAGGACCTAAATAGTTTGATCTACCATCAGGTATCTGTAAACTCACTGACAATCTGATATGTCTGCTTAGGCAGAGTTTCTTCACTTCATGTGGAGGTATAAATTTGATTCCAATTTTTTCTTTGTTTATGTATGTTAGGTTCAAACTGGTCTATTTTTTTTTAAACTGGATTTTTGACCCTGGATGAGATATAGGCTCTCCAGCTAAGTTTCTCTTTCTGTGAAGAACGCACTCGCATGGTTGTGTGGTTGTGGGAAATGTCATTTGTCATGTGCTCTGGGAGCACACACTGGATGTCAAGGGAGAGAGTCCCATGAATTTTTCTTCTGACTGCTCTGGGAGCAGCAGTTGTGTTGACCATGTGAAGGTCTTTGTCCTCCGCCTGAAAGCCCCGAAGGTGTGAGAAGCTCTAGCTTTGGGCAGCTAGAGGACAAGTGGCATATCCCATGTAAACTAACAAGTACCTGAGTGTCAGTTTGTTATTATAGATTTGGTATTGAACCTTGAATACCGGTTTGAAATAATTTTTTAAAAAAAGTTTATTATAAAAAAGTAGGGTAATTTTTATGTGTGCTTTAAGGTCATTAAAAAAAAAAGGAGGTATATATAGCTTAAGGTTAAGCTATAGGTTTAATATTTTTGTGAAGCAGGATTTTTTTTTTAACAAAGGACGTTTTCAGTTATGTGGGGCCATGCGAGGTCAATGTACCGAATAGTTTAGGTAGACAACTAGTCTAACCATGTAAAAGGTTTCAGTTCAATTTTTTATCAAATATTCAATTAGTTTTACCAGAATGAGTTGTGTGTGGGATCAAAGTGTTTTAAATTACTGATTTGAATTACCCTATTAAATATTAGTAGAAAGAAGCGCATTAAATTTGAAACTTGTCTTTGCTCCCCCCTGATACCTTTGTGTATTTTAGGACTTTTTTTGACTGTTACATTATGGAAATTGGATAATTATGGATAATATGTATACCATAATATTTTTAAAATTTGTAGATTTATGATTTTAGAATTTTTGAGTTTTTTTTTTTTTCAGTGTACATTCATCACTTCACCCTAGCACCCAGGGTGGATTTGAGTGATTAATCAATATTTGAGTATAGATATACTATTTTTTGGAGTAATTATTTTCTTTATATGTAATTTTTTTTATTTTATTAAGTTTCCTCACCTGGTCACTCAGTGTTGGAAATTAATTTTCCTTTTTATTTTGTAAAATTAATTTTTTGGCAGGGAGGATTGTTGGGACACCTCGTGACCATAATATGCCAAAGTAACCTAGAACCCCACCTAACCTAACCATATCCCACCTTTGTCCATCTAAACCACAAACCTATGGTGATTGCGAGGTGTCGAGATGGAGCCTGAAGCCACCTTTAGCCTTGGTAGCACTGAGCCAGAGACTGAGATCCCCTTCCTGTAGTCAAGCCACCTGACCTGTGGTGGATGACCAGGCCCCACCAACACCAAGCTAGTCTGAGATGGACTCAGACACCCCTTCCTGGTGGTCGAGCCACATGTCCGATGGTGGCTGACTTGACCACAAGCCAGTCCAAGATGGACTCAGACACCCCTTCCCTGTAGTCAAGCCACCGACCTATGGTGCTTGACCTGACTCCACCATCTTCATGCAGAACACCAGCTCCACCATGAGCCCTGAACCTTTCCCAAGCTGACCCCAAGATGCCCAGAATCAACAATAATAATTATTTTTTTAAAATTATTTTTTTATTCAATATTTCCGTATTTTTTATTTTATTTTTTTTGTGAATATTACTTTAATAATTTTTTATATTTAATTTATTTTTATCATTTTTTTTAAGATGCCTTTTTTAAATTTTCATTTTGATAGAGAAAGAGGGATGATAACCTTGGGGGGTGAGGCCAGCAACACTGGGGAAAGGGAAGCGGGATATTTACATTCTTGGATTTTTGAAATTTAGGATATTTACTTCTTTTTTTCTTAACAAGAATTTGATTTTTTTCCTGAGAAGCAAAAAAGACTTGGAGTTGCGGAGGGCGGAGGCCGCTGGCTGCGGCCTTAGCAGACCCTTTTTCCGAATCGTGGACTTGGGTGGGATGAAGAGGTAGGTTGGGGATAATCTGGGACTTTGGCATAATAGGCCTTTTGTATAAAGTTTAAAACTCCTCCCATTTAACCTTATTTACAGTTTTTTTCTTTAATATATATTTTAAAATCTTATATATATGTGTGTGATCCCATTAAACAATTTTCTTTGTTTAAAAAAAAAATATACCTGATGTACATTGTAAGAATATTTTTATTGGTCCAAATAAAAATTTGTTTAGCCAAAAATGATTGGTTAATTTTCCCTTCAACATTAACTGCTAGCCGGCACAGCTTTAGGTCTCTACATGTGCCATAGATGAATAAATTTGTGGTCTGGTTTTCTGCAGCCACTGGCGCCCTAATATTTGGACATGTAGAGATCTGGAAATAGTTTATTTAATGAAAACAACGATAAAAACATATAAAATCTCCCGATTTTAACAATGACGCCCTAAGTGGGCTATTATGTTTATAATTTTCTTCTTCAATTATATTAAAAGTATAAAAAAGCATCATGATTTTAACAATGACGCCCAAAGCGGGGCTTCTTTTATTATAATAAAAACTTATAAAATATCCTGATTTTAACAAGCTGACACATCCTCAAAATTTGGTTATTTTAATTTTTTTTTAAATTACAATTCTAAGTTCGTTATAAGCATAGTATTTTAAATAGATTTTATCATTTTGGGACCGAGGTTCGTTTTAGGGGTAGTTCGTTATTCTAAAAATCGCAAAGTTCGTTATAACGATGGTATTTTCAATGGAATGGAATAGGGAATCGGCGTGGGTTCGTTATATCCAGGATTTGTATTAGCGGGGTTTTACTGTAGTTTGCTGAAGAGCATTGCTCGAAGCAAATATTTGAATGTAATGCTACTGTCCTATAAGCGTATGTCCATAGTTTACTTGAAAACCATTTCTAAGATTCCATACTTCAGTGTAGCATATAAAAGCAGAATGATCCAATACAGTATTAGAGCTCTGAGAAGCGGTCTGGTGGATTAAATTGGCGAAACCGCTGGGAGGGTTCACCACTGATGAGCCAAGCCCTCCCAATATATTTTTTCATCGCAGTAAGGACAGTAGAAGTTTCTATTATGTATAAAAGAAACATTCGCGCTTTTGATTCCTTTTATTTTATATGTATAGATGGCGCGTTATTGCTTTGTGTTAAATCTAGTGTGCTTCATTACTAACATTTACTTGAGTTATTCAGAATCAGTAGCCTTGACACTAGAATCCTATGCACAACTCATTTGGGTAAAATTAATCGAACCAATTTTGATTAAAATATTGAACCAAAACCCTTTCACATGAAGTTCTTTTAGACTGCTTGTCTTCTTAAATTACCTGATACCTTGAACGGCCACACATAAAAGAAAATTGCCTTTTTCAATAAAAAAAATTTTTTTGACTCTCACTCTAGATTGTTGTATTTGAAGAAAATTAAGTATGTTACACTAGTGAACTGAGTGCAACAAGCTCATCATCCCATTACATGGGGATCTAATAAAACTGATATACTCAATCTGAATAACATGTTTTAGATTTTAATTATTTCTTAACTTACTAATCTACTATGGTTCTAATCCTACTTTTTGTTCCTACAATGGACCATTAAACATTAATTAAACACTAGTCTCAATCCGACAGAGGCAATCCCCTTGTTTATAATCTCATTTTCAGCTTCAAATCCTTCTAAGCTGTTTGGTTGATGATTCCACATAAGTTTACTACTAGAAAAACTACCATCCTTGCCACATTATTATTTTCTTAGACTTGAATTTTCTTCAGTAAAACATAAGGCAGAGCTAGTTCTTTATTGATACACCTTTGACAACCTTGGTGAACTTCAACTGAACAGTCCGGACTGTCAAATTGTCTCTTAAACTCTTGGTTAATCTATAGCTCACCTAGCTAAATATATAGGCAGCATGTTCCTTTGCCTAATAAGTCAGATGTACGACACTCCATTGTAGTCCCTCATCCAGTCATGCAGGTGGTCAAAACTATGGAAAACATCTGGTTACCTGGTATTGTGTCATTGCATTTTTTCAATATTTCTTCATTGTGCGACCTGGCTCATTTATTCCCCCCATTTATCAAACAGTGTATTTATACCTCAGTTTTCCCTCTTGTGAGGTGAAGAATGGGTGCATGTGGGCAGGGTCTTATCTTCTTGCCTGAAAATTGAGAAAGAAGACCATCAACCATCAATTCTAAATTAAGTTATCCCTAGCATGTAGGCTAGCTGAAAGATTATTCCTCATGTGAATAAGGCTTTGTCCTGCTAGATTTCAAATTCACCTTATAAATTAAAGAAATCAAAATTATAAAAACTAATGAGAGAAACTAACATTTTAGAAATATTTTCTATCAAGTGAGTGTTGTATAGCCCTTGCGAGGCTTTTCCGATCCAAACAAATTAAGAAATAAAATCGATCCTATTAAATTCCCTAACACTATTCTAATGTATCTTTGGATTAACAGTATATTTATTTCTATCCTTATTGACAAGCATTGCACCCATTCATACCCCCTCCCCCCCCTTCCCATTTCACAATTGCTCACATATAAACTTGGGAACTATATGCCCTTGATAAATTATCCTATGACTGATACAACCTCTTAAATAACCATTTATATTTAAGAAATGGCCAATAGCGACCTTATCTGTGAACCAACCTAACATTTAAAAAGTGAAATTCATAGTCCTAAATATCTTTGCCCCACCACTATATGTCACGGCAAAGATAATTTGATAATGTAGGGTCCGTTTTGGACTCGGACCCAACAATGAACATTATAACAGCGTGAATCTGATGGAACAAGGTTCTCGGCGGGATGTTGAATGTGCAGGATACTCTTTGTCTAGATCCCGCAGACCACTAGGGCACATCATGCTGATTAATCTTGTGGCATGAAAGACACATCCTGTAGCCTGAAGGAGTGTCCAGTAACCTGGTGATTCATCCTACATCCTGAGGAGACCACTAATGGCCTGAGGAACGACCAATTGCACAATCAGGGCAGATATAGAATCAATATTATGTTCACCATCCAATTTTATCTTTCATCTGCTTTTTTAAATAGTAAAAGCAACTTTTAAACAATTCACAATTTTGGAAAATTGGAAAGTTCAACCTAGGCCAACGAGTGAGTAAAAATTTTGTTTCTTAAAGGAATGGCCAACAGTTTGGCCATGGTATGATAGCCTAGGTTGAACTTTCCAAGCTCTGCTCTCCCGGTGACTATTCAGAATGACCGCCTATCCTCCCCAAAACACCAGGGTGACCAAATCATAAAAAAAAATATTTTTTATCCGAACGCCTTCTGTGATAGGTTGAAAAGATTCAAAATTAATATACCTATGTAAAAAATATATAAACACTGAATTAAAAGCTAAAAAATTATATGATCATTACAAATTAATTGAATAATTTGTGAGTTTACTTGAAATATATAATAAATTCTATTCGAGAAAGAATAATTAATTTAACAATTCTCAGGAACAATTTGTAAATAGATTTTTAAAAAATTAGTTACTAAATAATTCATCTGAATTGTTTAAAAGTTGCTGCTACTATTTAAAAAAAACTGCTTTGTTAATCTTAGGCCAACATAAAATATTTACAGAAAAAAAAGGCTCGCATAAGAAAGATAAAATTGGATGGAGAAGTGTTGATTTTATTTCTGCCCTGATGGTGCAATTGGACGTCCCTCAGGCCATTAGAGGTTCTCCTCAGGATGTAGGATGAATCATCAGGTTACTGGACACTCCTTCAAGTCACAGGACATGTCCTTCAGGCCACAGGATAAATCAGAATGATGTGCCATGGTAGTCTGCAGGATCCGATCAAAAGGTATCCTGGACAACCAACATCCTGCCAAGAACCTTGTTTCACCAGATTCACACTGTTATAATGTTCATTGTTGAGTCCCAGCCCAAAACGGACCCTACAATAAGACAAAATCAAATATAATAAAATTAAGGCATATATATTGTAAACAAACTTTTAATAAAATTTTTCAAGAAAAATGGGGGAAAAACTGCAATCTCTATACCCTAATACCTCCGATTCTAAACCTAGGTACTCAATAAAAAAAAAAAAAAAAAGATCCTTCACTCAAAAGATACTAATACAATCTGAACAGAATATGGACTCTTGAGTACATTTTGCGAAAGCCAATTCCTTTGTAGAATACTTTTCAAAATTCAATAAGCTTTAAATGAATCCAGTCACAGATAAGAAAACAAGTAAAATATCTTGAACTTACAAAAATATTTCAAATTTTCAAAAAAAGAGTACCAAAACAAGTCTCCATAGCCCTTTCACCCAGCAAAAACTCTCTGATACAAAAAAAAAAAGAATTAATATAAACAAAGCAAGTGGACCTTATGATATAGATAGAATCATGATTAAAAAGCTACACCAAAGCAGAGAACTGTCTTCTACATATCTTCAACTGCAGCCTAAATGAAGAAAAACTTCCAAGAGACTGGAAGATAGCTCATATCATCCCAATTCTTAAACCTGGAAAACCTGAATGTAACATGGAAAGCTACAGGCTATTTCATTAACCTCTATAATCTGTAAAATGATGGGAGGCATTATTCGAAAAAGAATTAACTACTTCCTAAATCATTTACTCCCAGACTACCAAGCTGCTTATAGAAAAAATCATTGTACCACCGACCAACTCATCCTCACACAAGATATTCATGACAATTTTCAAAAATCTCCCACGAATTCAACCATTGCAGCCTTTCTATATTTAAGCAATGCATTTGATGGAGTGTGGAGGGATAAATTGTTCAGCAAACTGATCGAGCAAGGAATCAAAGGTGAAATATTGTGCTGGATTGTTGAACTTCTCAAAGACAGATACAATATTACCCTATCTAAAAAAATGAAAATCTACCTGGGACTCCCCTCAGGGATCGATTCTTAGTCCACTTTTCTTCTCGATATACATGTCTGGTTTTAAGAACGAATACATCCCAAAACAAAAATTTTAATGTATGCAGATGACATTGTGATTTGGAATTCCAATAACAATATTAGCATAGCAGAAAAACAACTCCAAAAATCAATCCTGGCCATTTCAAAACGATTAAATGATCTCAAACTAAAATAAACATAGACAAATCTGAAGCCTGTATATATACCATTAATAAAAATCTAAGAAAGGTTATACCAAAACTCAAATTATGCAATTTGCAGCTCAAAAACAATCAATGACCAAAATATCTGGGAGTTACCCTGGACCTCTCCCTCACTTCCAACAAGCCTATTGAGACAATCTGTGAACATGCCAAAAAGTGCCCGTCGATCCTTAAATACATTTCTTTGAAAGATTGGGGCACAAACACTCGCAACCACCTATTGCTCAATAGTTAGACCAATACTAGAATATGCATCACCCATCTGGATGCAGGCTTCAAAATCAAACTTAATGAGCTAAACCAAATCTCGGAAGAAAGAATGATCTGTGGACTCAGAAATACAACACTGAGGAGTTAAAAAACTATATAGTTATTTCTTTTCTGTATTATATATATATCTACAGACATTAATATTAAGCAGGGAGGCAGAGTTACCATCATCAGACAAAAGATTAAAATGAAGGTGGTGCTTGTTACCAAAACTCGCCCACTATTAATTAATTTGCATTTTGTCTTTTTACCTTGTAGTTATTGAAAGACATATTTAAAACTGAAAAAACGAAAAAAAAAGATAAAAAGATCAGGTGTTGAAATCAATATTAAAAACTATGTATGAAAAAAACTAGACAAAAATGAAATATATATGCCTTTATTTAAGGGTACAAATTATGAGGAATGGATAGAATTAGATGTACCGTAGAACTTCCCTGAGATGACACCTCTCTACAGAGGATTGTTATCAGCGCCCAAACACAATTTTTATAATAAGTAAACTCTTTAGAAAGATGATACCTCTCTTTAAAAGACACTAAGGCTCTGTAACTTGGTATCCTTTACAGGGGGAAGTTTACAATACAATAGAATTATAATATGGGGAAAATATATATATATAATTAATCACAAAAAGGCATCAAGTTCTTGTAGTATTTGCAGTAGCTTTTTGGAAATATTATATTTTATGTCTTAAATTTATTATTGAAAAGCCAATTTCTGAATGTACAAATAGGTGTTCAAAGGGGACCTTGTTTATTGAGTAACCGGTATTGACACATTAAGAAGGTATTTAAAAGGTTTGAAGCCACAATTTAAATATTTTAGCACCAGTGCGGGTTTGGATTAGGTTTGCCAAAGTTGTCAGGCAAGAACTTTTACATTCAGAATATTCCAATTTAGAGTAAATAAATAAATACTTCTAAAGTTGTCTTCTAAAAGGCGAGAGTGCGCAAATATTTATTTGAAAGTTTGCATGGCTGAGTACTAAAGTCAGATGTTCAAATTCAGGGTTTCAAAATTTTATTATTGCTTAACTGTATTTTGAATGTTGTTTCGCTTTAAGTTCTGTTGTTGCCATGTTAACATTTAAAAGGCTTTCATCAGTGTGAGTTTGTCAATATATATTAAAATTAAGTTTGACATCTCTAAAGTTAACATTTAAAAGGCTTCTCTCTTGTATGAATTTTCAAATGTGTAATCAGATTATATTTCCTGGAAGCTCTATAGTCACAATGTTCACATTTAAAAGTCTTCTCACCAGTGTGAGTGCATAAATGTACTTTGAGAGCTCGCTTGTATTTAGTACTCTAGTCACGATGTTCACATTTAAAAGTCTTCTCACCAGTGTGAATGCGCAAATGTACTTGGAGCTTTGTTTTAACTGAAGTACTGTAGTCACAATTTTCACATTTAAAAGGCTTCTCACCAGTGTGAGTGAGTAAATGTCTCTTGAGATTTCTCTCATATGAAGAACGGTAGTCACAATGTTCACATTTAAAAGGCTTCTCACCAGTGTGAGTGCTTAAATGTTCTTTGAGACTGCTCTCATATAAAGTCCTGAAATCACAATGTTCACATTTAAAAGGCTTCTCACCAGTGTGAGTGTGTAAATGTCTTTTGAGATTTCTCTCATATGAAGTACTGTAGTCACAATGTTCACATTTAAAAGGCTTCTCACCAGTGTGAATGCGCAAATGTATTTGGAGCTTTGTTTTATCTGAAGTACTGTAGTCACAATGTTCACATTTAAAAGGCTTCTCACCAGTGTGAGTGAGTAAATGTCTTCTGAGATTTCTCTCATATGAAGAACGGTAGTCACAATGTTCACATTTAAAAGGCTTCTCACCAGTGTGAGTGTGTAAATGTTTTTTGAGATTGGGCTTCAATGAAGTCCTGTAGTCACAATATTCACATTTAAAAGGCTTCTCACCAGTGTGAGTGTGTAAATGTTTTTTGAGATTGGGCTTCAATGAAGTCCTGTAGTCACAATGTTCACATTTAAAAGGCTTCTCACCAGTGTGAGTGGGTAAATGTTTTTTGAGATTGGGCTTCAATGAAGTCCTGTAGTCACAATGTTCACAATTAAAAGGCTTCTCACCAGTGTGAGTGGTTAAATGTTCTTTGAGACTTCTCTCATATAAAGTCCTGAAATCACAATGTTCACATTTAAAAGGCTTCTCACCAGTGTGAGTGCTTAAATGTTCTTTGAGACTGCTCTCATATAAAGTCCTGAAATCACAATGTTCACATTTAAAAGGCTTCTCACCAGTGTGAGTGTGTAAATGTCTTTTGATATTGTGCTTCAATGAAGTCCTGTAGTCACAATGTTCACATTTAAAAGTCTTCTCACCAGTGTGCAAATATAATTCCATAATTAAAAATATTTGTAAATAGTTCTTAAGTCACAACAATCACATTCAAAAGAGTGTTTGGATAAATGTAGTGAAAGTTTACTTTCTTGTTGTTGTTTCAAAGTCACAATAATCACATTTCCAAAGCTTTTTATCACTGTTATAAAACAATGTGGTTTAAATAGGCTGATTTTTTTATTTTAATCCAGAGTAGTAGATTAAAATTATGATTTTATAAATATCTTCAAATTGTTAAGTGTTCTCCGCTTTATATATGAAATGTCTCGAAATATTGCTTTGAAGGGAATCAAATTTTGAGATAAAAAGGAAGTCAAATACTAACAGTTATTTGAGCATGTATTTCTATAATTATGATAGAAAGAGAGATGTTGTATAATGTGTTGTCTTTGTTGATTTTTCTTCAGGGAAGATATTTCAGTTGCCTGCACAAAAAATATTATAAATTTTTTGACAAAAATAAAAATTGTATGATATTGAGCTAACACCATGAAACAAAGATGCTTTCCCAATAGAATGATTTGATATCGAATATACATTCCCCTACTACCAGATAATTAAAATTATCATGGTGAAAAAAAAATGAATGAAAACACCTATGCTAAAATAATATATATTGTTATGTATATCATCATTTTTTGTTTAGATTTTTAATGCTTTTAAATTTTATTTTTGATTACATTTTTAAAATTGATACTAATTTGATATCAATTATACGATTATATAAAACCTGAAAATACCTTAATTTTAATGATTCATTTAAATTTATTCAATTTTAGAAATATAGGAAGAGAGTTCTTAAGATAATATGTCTGCGCAAAATTTAAAAGATTTGAAAAATAATTTATATATTCCAAAAATAACAAAAATGCACAATAAGGTCTAAATTACAATGATTAAGAAGTTAGATGTTGTTTGCGCCTAGTTATGTAAATAACTCGCTAGGCTGATAATCATGTAAATTTTTCTTTCTTTCTTTTAATTATGTAAATATATATGTATATAAAAGGAGTGAATGATTCAATAAAGTTAGTGTCAGCTAAAATCAGTCAGGCTGTGTGGTCATTCTCTTGTTCCTACATCACAATTAGACAAGGATAACTTCTCAGTAGTCAATCCGCAGGTCGAGGTGAAAACTACAGTCCGAATTAAGCTCTGCCGAAAGATCGTCAAAATCTAAAACAAAGGTTAAGGAGCTACACGGAATTCCAAGCTAATACTGTGAGGATCCAAGCTCCAACAGATGTATTGGGATGGAAGGATAAAGCGAAGATGCAGCCAATTATAGAAGCCAAACATTGCTTTTAAACTGCAATAAGTCATGCCATTGAGAAAAAAAGTTGAACAAAGATTATACATTATGTGGAAAAATAGTACAAATGTGACATTGTACTGGGATAAAGGGCATAAATTAAAAAAAAAACATTGCATTCCACTAAAATGCAATTTCCATTGTAATATAATATATGGAGTGTGAATTAGGGAACAAAAGTTCAATATTATATTGTGGCGAAGAAATAATTTATTATTTAATTTAATTATTCAACGAAAATATTTGAAACAGGTTGAAAATTTTACATTTGTTAAATCATCATTTAGTTGCCTACCTTGCGTGCTCCATATTCTTTTGCTGTATAGAGTTTTGTTGATTTGTTAATAATTGTCGACTAGTCGCCTTGATGTCATCAGTAAATTCTTTCACACCTTCAGATATACAAGACTTGATTTCTATGCTACAACTGGTGAAGAAGCTGGACCGATACCCATTAAGAAATAAACGGAAAATTAATCCTGTTGAACCAGAAGAAGCTTCTATGAATGTAAAGATGGAGTCGGGTACCCAGGTAAGCAACTATTTTGTTCAACATATGCCAAGGAACCCTTCCATTTTCTCCAGGGAGGGTGGTGAAGATCTCCAAAAATGGTTAAAAGGGTATGAACGTGTGTCAAGGTACAACCATTGGGACGAAATCCTTTGCCTTACTAAAGTTTATTTTTATCTGTCTGGAACTGCTTTCAAATGGTTTGAGAACAACGAAGAAAGCATCCAGACTTGGAAGGAATTCACATCAATTCGAATATGTGTTCGGGAAAAAAAGAAAATTCAAAATTGCAAGCAGAGAAGAAACTTAAAAAACACGGGCGGAAATTAAAGGTGACACTACCGAATTTTACATCCAGGATGTCCTGTGCTTGTGCAAAGAGGTTGATTTTCAAATGAGCGAAGAAGATAAAATCCCCCACCTCATGAAGGGGATAGTTGAGGAGCTTTATCAAGTACTCCTACAAAGGGATGACAGAGCACAAACAATTCATTACAGAATGTTGCCGTGTCGAAGCGCTCTGTTGTAGGCGAGTTACCCCAACCAGGTACAAGGGCCTACCAAATGTAGCCTCTGTGACCAAGATGACGGGGAAGATCTGTCATCGCTGATCCGAAAAATTGTCCGCGAGGAGATACAGCAAGCATTGCACTCTCCTCAAAAGGGGCCTATTATCGCTGCCATTGAAGATTTAGTGTGGGAGGAGATTGTAAAGTCCTTGGTGCCCATATCAAAACCTACAAAAATCCCCCTCAAGCACCCAGGCCAGTATCAAATCCTAGATTCAAGGCTCAACCTAGAACTCCCCATCCTACAACTCAGTATTAGAAACAAGGAAGAAGACGTGACACCAATGAATGGCGGACAACTGAAAGAAAGCCAATCTGTTTCTACTGCGAACGCCCAGGTTACGTCGTCTGCTATTGCTGCGACAGGAAGAGACACAATGAGGAGAGGAGAAATGAATATTTCCAAAGAAAGCAAGACGCAATGGTATTCTACAACTCTCAAGTGGTATCTCAGGAGCCCAATGACGAATCATCAAGGAAAAATTTCACTCGCTACCGAAGCACTACCTCATATTTCGGTCGAAACAGACAACATTTCTCACCTGTTAGAAGATCTATCTTGACACCCTGCCATTAAAACTAGATGACAGAACATATGGGAGGTGAAGCTGCATAGTTATAAAATCCTCCCTTGCCGACCACAGTAGAAATAAGAAAAAACTACATTGACGTAAATATAGACCTGCCAAGCCCTCATGAAGAAGATATCTCAATTGAAGAAGACAATCACCGCAGACACCTGAAAATATCCCTGGCCCTAATACTAGTTCTGACAACTGAGGATGCAAGTCTCCTGCTGAGCATTGGGTCGAGGCTCTTTATAGGAGGAGGCTATGTGTGGTGAAGAAATAATTTATTATTTAATTTAATTATTCAATGAAAATATTTGAAACAGATTTAAAATTTTACATTTGTTATATAAATCATCATTTAGTTGCCTAGCTTGCTGGCTCTGTATTCTCTAGCTGTAAAGAGTTTTGTTGATTTGTTAATAAATGTCGACTAGTCGCCGTGACGTTATCAATTTATTATGTTGCTCTCTCTTACACAATTTTTATTGAGATCATTACGACATATAAATTCATTAAACACTTTGTAGATGGTGAGCAGATAATAAAAGTTAACATAAAAGGTAAATATTATCAGATAAGAGCTGTTTACACATATCTATATTATTTATTTTAAGATTTTAAAAAATATAAAAGTTACTGCCAATATAGCTTATCTTTGTATTTAAAAAAAAAATTATTCCTGAATCAACGAATGGGATATTGAAGTATTTGCACCTATTACATAAAAAATAGGCTGATACCTTAATATGATTGAGTGGAGATATGAAAAAAGAAGAAGACTGAGGAGAAAAAACCAATTAAATTTTGGACTAAATTTTTACAAATTTAAATGTATTAATCAACAGAGTTCTTAAAATTTATATAAACAAAGTGGTTGATGTACGAGGTAGAAGTGATGTTATAAAAAAGTAAAATGAATAACAATTTGAGGCAAGAGGGAATTAGGTGAATAAGTAAGATTCTCACATGATTTCCAGGAAATGTAACACTAGTGGCAATCTTCCCCCGCCCCTCGTTTACACAAGCCACTGATATGGCTTGCAGCCAGCTAGCTAACCCTAGCACAAAGACACTGACAGCAACTTGAGGACCAGAAAGGGTTGTGAACATTTATTTTGAAGGTCATTAGTAACTCATAATAAATTTGTATTTATTGCTTAATTCATTTTACTGTGAATATATAACAAGTGTTTAAATTTTTGGGGGTATGGATCCTGAGAAATACATACCCCACTTCTGGTAGCAATAACAGGACTTATAAGACTGTGAATTGAGCCAGAGATTGGATGGCATGTATAGGTATTGCTTATCATGCAGCTTCAACACAATACCTCAGTTCATTGACAGTAGTGACTGCCATGAGGTAACAAGCCAGCCGTTCAGCAACCTTTGACCAGATGTTTTCCATTTGTCAGTGTTAAAAGAAAGAATGTATTACCCAGTCAAACATTCTCTGCATGTAGAAAGGCCTATGAAATACCAGCAGCATGCAGTAATCTTTTGCATAAAACATAGCGTTGCCCAGGACTCAAATAAAGATGACTTCCACAGATACATCAGAATTGCAACAGGGATTTTCAAATGGCCATGTTTGCGAACAAAAGGTAACTGAGACATATTCAATGGTACAACGCTGTTACCAAAAGGTCACACTATGGTTAAGTATTACAATGCATTGCAAATATTGTTTTCGGCATTGCCCCTGGATGATTTAGTGTAACTTAAGTGGCTGCTAGTTCATTCTAAAGTAAACGATAAAGTGACTTAGAACAAAATGTTTTTTTATTTGAAAAGGAGAGACATACATGCTTTTTGAAGATTATTCAGCAATAATTCACACAAATAGGGTTCTATAATCTACAAGCAAAGAGCGCTATAGAGAAATTCTTCAAAATTTTAGGTTTTTATATCAATCTTTTGGCCTTTATTTTTTCTAAATTTATTCACATTTTTCCTATTGTATTCATTTATTTTGATCAATATAGTATTTATTCGGTTTACTTTGTTTAAACAGGCGATTAAAACTTTATCATGAAATATTCTGAAATGATATCTCCCATTTATTAATTAAAATATATTACAATAGTATATATTCTAAAAATTTTTATATTATATTTGGTTATTCACTAGAGTGAATTTGTCAGATCATCGAACAGACTTTAATTCATGGCATTTTAATTTTCATGAAATTTTTTTTGCTTATCCCTAGTACACATGGTACAGGCCCTGATAATCATGGTGGGTAGAAGTTGGCGACTGCTTTTACTGTACACATGTGAAAAGTAGTTCGACTTTGCACTTACAAATATGCCATAGACCCGTTTGTTTACTTGCACTCAATGGTGGAGTTGGACTTTTGCAAAAATTGGGGGCCATTGGAGCATTTTTTTTTTAATCAGAAAAAAGTGCCGAATGCGGGAATCGAATCCGGGTCGTAGCGGTCGAAATCCAACTTTTTAAACCATCCTTCCACTGACTCCCTGAATGAATGAATGATAAATAAAATTTTAAAATGCCTTTATTGTTCTCCCTCTCTTCTAAAGGCAGCCATTTATATCAATTTGAAAATTATTTTTAAAATGAAATATATTTTTGTTAGGTTTGCTTTTTTATATAGCTCGTAATGATAAATGATGTTTTTTGTTGTTGTTGTTTTAAAAGAGTGTGTTGTGTGTGTGTGGGAAAAAATATTCCTATAAGGTCCCTAGGGTAAATGGCAAACTGGTTCTCCACACGACGTAGCTTGGACTATGCACTAAAAAGGCTAAGCCAGGAGGGGCCAAAAAATATCCAAAACCATCTGGATATGGAGGATGGCAGCCTTTCTATTAAAGATTAAAATGGATTCTAAAGGTGAGGAAAAACCAAACTATTTGGTCTTAAACACAAGGTAATAAGACTAAATCCAAATAAATCAGCACTTTTGCCTGAAGAATGTAACAATGCTTGTTACCGAAACATCACACACTATTTATTTATTGGGATTTGGTCTTATTACCTCCAAATTGAGCCTCATCCTACTATTTGATCAATGGTACATCATTTATACCAATATCAGCAATAAATGGGCAGAGACAATGTTTTCCCAACAGTCAAACTACAAGTTTTAAATCAAATAGCTACCAGAATATATTAATATAAATATTTTTTTCTAATATTGACCCACAAACGAGATATTGCGGTAATGTGATAAATTGATATCTTTCCATTTTACCACCGGTTGAAAAAATCAACTTTGGACCAAAATTAAATATAATTAAAATATTTTTACATTACTCATCTTCACGCGACATTTTGTAAAATAAGACTAAATCCCAATCATTCAAATAAAAAAAATATGCAGTTGTTTTAAGAAGGTCCATATTTCAACTTGCCCCTCAATATAGGTTCTTATTGTAATTTTTCGGATAGGATAACTTTTTTTTAAATTCATATTTTGAAGAGATTTAAAGTGTAATTAGAAATAACTACGGGTCTCTCATAATTACATTAAAAACAAAAATTGCAAAAAAGTTTAAATTTGTTAGTCGATAAGTCTCATTAAAAAAAAAAAACTTGTACAAATTGAGCGGTGCGCAAAGTTAAAAATAACACAGAATATAAACAAAGTAAATGGCATTTTTTTAATTCAACCTTTATATCTGTGGCGTGTTTATTTTTAAAATTTAATATGAAAGCATAAATTCACTGTTCATTTGAGTTTAAAATAATGTAGGTTTTCAAACAAATATTTCAAAATTAACAATATCAAAAATAAATTTCTAAATGATAGGATTTTGCTTTGTAGTGTAATTGTGTTGTTTTTGTAGTATGCATAAATCCTACAAGTCTTGCCTTACCCGCTTTACTCTGAAATATAATCGTGTATAAATGAACCCTTCCTAAAACACAGTTTGAAGCCTAAAGCCTAGATTGGAGTCACCCTGGATATTTAAGGCAATGGGGACAGGCGCAAGGGAAGATATTCCATGTTAATGTGATATCTGCGGTAAGACGCAGCAAGTTGCGTTAGTGTGGCCATGTGGATTAACAAGGAAACATGCTCAAAATTTGGTTGTTTTAATTTTTTTTTAAATTACAATTCTAAGTTCGTTATAAGCATAGTATTTTAAATAGATTTTATTATTTTGGGACCGAGGTTTGTTATAGGAGTAGTTCGGGGGGAGGTTCTTTATATCCAGGGTTCGTATTAGCGTGGATTTACTGTAGTTTGCTGAAGAGCATTGCTCGAAGCAAATATTTGAATGTAATGCTACTGTCCTATAAGCTTATGTCCATAGTTTACTTGAAAACCATTTCTGAGATACCATACTTCAGTGTAGCATATAAAAGCAGAATGACCCAATACAGTATTAGAGCTCTGAGAAGCGGTCTGGTGGATTAAATTGGCGAAAGCGCTGGGAGGGTTCACTGATGAGCCAAGCCCTCCCAATATATTTTTTCATCACAGTAAGGACAGTAGAAGTTTCTATTATGTATAAAAGAAACATTCGCGCTTTTAAATCCTTTTATTTTATATGTATAGATGGCGCGTTATTGCTTTGTGTTAAATCTAGTGTGCTTCATTACTAACATTTACTTGAGTTATTCAGAATCAGTAACCTTGACACTAAAATCCTATGCACAACTCATTTTGGTAAAATTAATTGAACCAAAACCCTTCACATGAAGTTCTTTTAGACTGCTTGTCTTCTTAAATTCCTTGATACCTTGAACGGCCACACATAAAAGAAAATTGCCTTTTTCAATAAAAAAAATTTTTTTGACTCTCACTCTAGATTGTTGTATTTGAAGAAAATTAAGCATGTTACACTAATAAACTGAGTGCAACAAGTTCATCATCCCATTACATGGGGATCTAATAAAACTGATATACTCAATCTAAATAACATGTTTTAGATTTTAATTATTTCTTAACTTACTAATCTACTATGGTTCCAATCCTACTTTTTGTTCCTACAATGGACCATTAAACATTAATTAAAACTAGTCTCAATTCGACAGAGGCAATCCCCTTGTTGATAATCTCATTTTCAGCTTCAAATCCTTCTAAGTTGTTTTGTTGATGATTCCACATAAGTACTTACTACTAGAAACTATCCCAACATGAAACAAGATAATCTTGTCATAAAATAATACCATCCTTGCCATTATTATTTCTTAGACTTTAATTTTCTTCAGTAAAACATATGGCAGAGCTAGTTCTTTATTGATACAACTTTGACAACCTTGGTGAACTTCAATTGAACAGTCCGGACTGTCAAATTCTCTTAAACGCTTGGTTAATCTATCGCTTACCTAGCTAAATATATAGGCAGCATGTTCCTTTGCCTAATAAGTCAGATGTACGACACTCCATTGTAGTCCCTCATCCAGTCACGCAGGTGGTCGAAACTATGGAAAACATCTGGTTACCTGGTATTGTGTCATTGCATTTTTTCAATATTCTTTCATTGCGCGACGTAGCTCATTTATTCCCCCCATTTATCAAACAGTGTATTTATACCTCAGTTTTCCCTCTTGTGAGGCGAAGAATGTGTGCATGTGGGCAGGGTCTTATCTTCTTACCTAAAAATTGAGAAAGAAGACCATCAACCATCAATTCTAAATTAAGTTATCCCTAGCATTGATAAAGCACAATTTGGATTATAGATTATAAACACAAGGTAATAAGACCAATCTAATATTAATTTTTTTATTTGGATTTGGTCTTATTACCTTGTGTTTATCCCTAGCATGTAGGCTAGCTGAAAGATTATTCCTCATGTGAATAAGGCTTTGTCCCGCTAGATTTCAAATTCACCTTTTAAATTAAAGAAATCAAAATTATACACACTGATGAGAGAAACTAACATTTTGGAACTATTTTCTATCAATTGAGTGTTGTATAACCCTGCGAGGCTTTTCCGATCCAAACAAATTAAGAAATAAAATCGATCCTTTTAAATTCCCTAACACTATTCTAATGTATCTTTGGATTAACAGTATATTTATTTTTATCCTTATTGACAAGCATTGTACCCATTCATACCCCCTCCCCCCTTCCCATTTCACAATTGCTCACATATAAACTTGGGAACTATATGCCCCTTGATAAATTATCCTATGACTGATACAACCTCTTAACTAACCATTTATATTTAAGAAATGGCCAATAGCGACCTTATCTGTGAACCAACCTAACATTTAAAAAGTGAAATTCATAGTCCTAAATATCTTTGCCCCAACACTATATGTCACGGCAAAGATAATTTGATAATGTTGGATCTGTTTAGGACTCTGACCCAACAATGAACATTATAACAGCGTGAATCTGATGGAACAAGGTTCTCGGCGGGATTTTGGATGTGCAGGATACTCTTTGTCTAGATCCCGCAGACCACTAGGGCACATCATGCTGATTAATCTTGTGGCATGAAAGACACATCCTGTAGCCTGAAGGAGTGTCCAGTAACCTGGTGATTCATCCTACATCCTGAGGAGACCACTAATGGCCTGAGGAACGACCAATTGCACTATCAGGGCAGAAATAGAATCAATATTATGTTCACCATCCAATTTTATCTTTCATCTGCTTTTTTAAATAGTAACAGCAACTTTTAAACAATTCACAATTTTGGAAAATTGGAAAGTTCAACCTAGGCCAAAGAGTGAGTAAAAATTTTGTTTCTTAAAGGAATGGCCAACAGTTTGGCCATGGTATGATAGCCTAGGTTGAACTTTCCAAGCTCTGCTCTCCCGGTGACTATTCAGAATGACCGCCTATCCTCCCCAAAACACCAGGGTGACCAAATCATCAAAAAAATCTTTTTTATCCGAACGCCTTCTGTGATAGGTTGAAAAGATTCAAAATTAATATACCTATGTAAAAAATATATAAACACTGAAATAAAAGCTAAAAAATTATATGATCATTACAAATTAATTGAATAATTTGTGAGTTTACTTAAAATATATAATAAATTCTATTCGAGAAAGAATAATTAATTTAACAATTCTCAGGAACAATTTGTAGATAGATTTTTAAAAAATTAGTTACTAAATAATTAATCTGAATTGTTTAAAAGTAGCTGCTACTATTAAAAAAAAACTGCTTTGTTAATCTTAGGCCAACATAAAATATTTACAGAAAAAAAGCCACGCATAAGAAAGATAAAATTGGATGGAGAACAGTGTTGATTCTATTTCTGCACTGATGGTACAATTGGACGTCCCTCAGGCCATTAGAGGTTCTCCTCCGGATGTAGGATGAATCATATGGTTACTGGACACTCCTTCAAGTCACAGGACATGTCCTTCAGGCCACAGGATAAATCAGCATGATGTGCCATGGTAGTCTGCAGGATCCGATCAAAAGGTATCCTGGACAACCAACATCCTGCCAAGAACCTTGTTTCACCAGATTCACACTGTTATAATGTTCATTGTTGAGTCAGAGTCCAAAACGGACCCTACAATAAGACAAAATCAAATATAATAAAATTAAGGCATATTGTAAACAAACTTTAAAAAAAATTTTCAAGAAAAATGGGGGAAAAACTGCTATCTCTAGACCCTAATACCTCCGTTTCTAAATTTAGGTACTCAATAAAAAAAAAAAAAAAAGATCCTTCACTCAAAAGATACTAATACAATCCGAACAGAACATGGACTCATGAGTACATTTTGCGAAAGCCAATTCTTTTGTAGAACACTTTTCAAAATTCAATAAGCTTCAAATGAATCCAGTCACATATAAGAAAACAAGTAAAATATCTTGAACTCACACAATATTTCAAATTTTCAAAAAAAAGAGTACCAAAACAAGTCTCCATAGCCCTTTCACCCAGCAAAAACTCTCTGATACAAAAAAAAAGAATTAATATAAACAAAGCAAGTGGACCTTATGATATAGATAGAATCATGATTAAAAAGCTACACCAAAGCAGAGAACTGTCTTCTACATATCTTCAACTGCAGCCTAAATGAAGAAAAACTTCCAAGAGACTGGAAGATAGCTCATATCATCCCAATTCTTAAACCTGGAAAACCTGAATGTAACATGGAAAGCTACAGGCTATTTCATTAACCTCTATAATCTGTAAAATAATGGAAAGCATTATTCGAAAAAGAATTAACTACTACCTAAATCATTTACTCCCAGACTACCAAGCTGCTTATAGAAAAAATCATTGTACCACCGACCAACTCATCCTCACACAAGAGATTCATGACAATTTTCAAAAATCTCCCACGAACTCAACCATCGCAGCCTTTCTATATTTAACCCTTTGCGGACTTATGGCTGATACGTGAGAACCTTCAGCAAGACTCGGCTTAAATTGGCAACCTGCCAAGTTTTATATACAGTATGCTTAAAACTTGAATTAAGACACAAAACATAATATTTAGTGAACAAATTTATTCAAAATATAAAAAATAAGACTATTCTACATATATAAGGAGAAATTTAAAAAAATTAAAAAGATTTATAAACAACCTTGGTATGGTATGCCTCAAAACAATCTCCAATGCACAAACCAGGTTTTTTTGTGCAGGTTTTGCAAAAAAACAGTTTCTTTTCTTCCTCCTTTTACCTTTCTATTGGAGCATACACTACAGTCTTTTGTTTTCCCTTCTTGATTTCGGACCATTACATGTAATTTATTGGTCAAGCGTTCTTCTCTATGGAGACTTGATTGGTGAACTCTTTTCCTTGACTCTTGTGGCATTCGGACATTTTTTATCAATTCCATAATTATTTCTTTCCTAAATTCTAAGTGATTTTTATATTTTATGTTATGTTTGATGTTATTTTCTTTATATAAAATATATGAATTTATAATGGCTACTTCAAGACCCCAAAATAATAATTTTCTCCACCACTTCAAAGATTTTCTTAGAAAAGAATAGGTGGAATTGGTCAGCAATATGAACGCCTCCCATCTTTTGAGTGTAATCAGAAACAACTATAGTTTTCTTTTATAATAATAAAATTAATATAATATATAATAAATAATAATAACAATAATAGTGGATTGACTAAAGGACGCCATTTTTCAAAAGTAAATAAAAATATATTAAAAAATTGGGCAGATGCCAAATTAGTTAAAATTTTTATTCATAGATGGCGCGAGATGTCCATAAAACGTTTGTCTAGCGTAAGTCGACACTGGAGTTAATATAAGGGGGCTCAGTTTCCATGTCGACCCTAGGTCGACACAAGACCTGCTGGATCATTTTACCTTGTCGACCTGAGGTCGACACAGGTCCGCAAAGGGTTAAGCAATGCATTTGATGGAGTGTGGAGGGAGAAATTTTTCAGCAAACTGATCGAGCAGGAAATCAAAGGTGAAATATTGTGCTGGATTGTTGAACTTCTCAAAGACAGATACAATATTACCCTATCTAAAAAAATGAAAATCTACCTGGGACTCCCCTCAGGGATCGATTCTTAGTCCACTTTTCTTCTCGATATACCTGTCTGGTTTTAAGAACGAATACATCGCAAAACAAAAATTTTAATGTATGCAGATGACATTGTGATTTGGAATTCCAATAACAATATTAGCATAGCAGAAAAACAACTCCAAAAATCAATCCTGGCCATTTCAAAACGATTAAATGATCTCAAACTAAAATAAACATAGACAAATCTGAAGCCTGTATATATACCATTAATAAAAATCTAAGAAAGGTTATACCAAAACTCAAATTATGCAATTTGCAGCTCAAAAACAATCAATGACCAAAATATCTGGGAGTTACCCTGGACCTCTCCCTCACTTTCAACCTGCCTATTGAGACAATCTGCGAAAATGCCAAAAAGTGCCCGTCGATCCTTAAATAAATTTCTTTGAAAGATTGGGGCACAAACACTCACAACCACCTATTGCTCAATAGTTAGACCAATATTAGAATATGCATCACCCATCTGGATGCAGGCTTCAAAATCAAACTTAATGAGCTAAACCAAATCTCGGCAGAAAGAATGATCTGTGGACTCAGAAATACAACACTGAGGAGTTAAAAAAAAAACTATATAGTTATTTCTTTTCTGGATTATATATATATATATATATATATATACAGTCATTTTAATATTAAGCAGGGAGGCAGAGTTACCATCATCAGACAAAAGATTAAAATGAAGGTGGTGCTTGTTACTAAAACTCACACACTATTAATTAATTTGCATTTTGTCTTTTTACCTTGTAGTTATTGAAAGACATATTTAAAACTGAAAAAACGAAAAAAAAAAGATAAAAAGATCAGGTGTTGAAATCAATATTAAAAACTATGTATGAAAAAAAACTAGACAAAAAAGAAATATATATGCCTTTTTTTAAGGGTACAAATTATGAGGAATGGAAAGAATTAGATGCACAGTAGAACTTCCCTGAGATGACACCTCTCTACAGAGGATAGTTATCAGCTCCCAAACACAATTTTTATAATAAGTAAACTCTTTTGAAAGATGATACCTCTCTTTAAAAGACACTAAGGCTCTGTAACTTGGTATCCTTTACAGAGAAGTTTACAATACAATAGAATTATAATATGGGGAAAATATATATATATAATTATTCACAAAAAATCATCAAGTTCTTGTAGTATTTGCAGTAGCTTTTTGGAAATGTTATATTTTATGTTTTAAATTTATTATTGAAAAGCCAATTTCTGAATGTACAAATAGGTGTTCAAAGGGGACCATGTTTATTGAGTAACCGGTATTGACACATTAAGAAGGTATTTAAAAGGTTTTGAAGCCACAATTTGAATATTTTAGCACCAGTGCTGGTTTGGATTAGGTTTGCCAGAGTTGTCGGGCAAGAACTTTTACATTCAGAATATTCCAAATTAGAATAAATAAATAAAGACTTCTGAAGTTGCCTTCTAAAAGGCGAGAGTGCTTAAATATTTATTTGAAAGTTTGCTTGGCTGTGTACTAAAGTCGAATTCAGTGTTTCAAAATTTTATTATTGCTTAACTGTATTTTGAATGTTGTTTCCCTTTAAGTTCTGCTGTCACCATGTTAACATTTAAAAGGCTTCTCACCAGTGTGAGTGCATAAATGCTTGACAAGGCGAGATTTTACTAATGCTCTGTAGTCACAATGTTCACATTTAAATGGCTTCTCACCAGTGTGAGTGCGTAAATGTTTGACAAGACGAGATTTTACTACTGCTCTGTAGTCACAATGTTCACATTTAAAAGGCTTTTCACCAGTGTGAGTGCATAAATGTATTTTGAAATCTTTCTTTAATTTAGTACTGTAGTCACAATGTTCACATTTAAAAGGCTTTTCACCAGAATGAATTTTCAAATGTGAAACCAGATTATTTTTCCAAAAAGTTCTAAAATCACAATGTTCACATTTGAAAGGCTTCTCACCAGTGTGAGTGCTTAAATGTTCTTTGAGACAGCTCTCATATAAAGTCCTGAAATCACAATGTTCACATTTAAAAGGCTTCTCACCAGTGTGAGTGAGTAAATGTCTTTTGAGACTTCTCTCATATGAAGAACGGTAATCACAATGTTCACATTTAAAAGGCTTCTCACCAGTGTGAGTGTGTAAATGTACTTGGAGCTTTGTTTTAACTGAAGTACTGTAGTCACAATGTTCACATTTGAAAGGCTTCTCACCAGTGTGAGTGCTTAAATGTTGTTTGAGACTGTTCTCATATAAAGTTCTGAAATCACAATGTTCACATTTAAGAGGCTTCTCACCAGTGTGAGTGTGTAAATGTCTTTTGAGATTTTTCTCATATAAAGTCCTGAAATCACAATGTTCACATTTAAAAGGCTTCTCACCAGTGTGAATGCGCAAATGTACTTGGAGCTTTGGTTTAACTGAAGTACTGTAGTCACAATGTTCACATTTAAAAGGCTTCTCACCAGTGTGAGTGCTTAAATGTTCTTTGAGACTTCTCTCATATAAAGTCCTGAAATCACAGTGTTCACATTTAAAAGGCTTCTCACCAGTGTGAATGCGCAAATGTACTTGGAGCTTTGGTTTAACTGAAGTACTGTAGTCACAATGTTCACATTTAAAAGGCTTCTCACCAGTGTGAGTGCTTAAATGTTCTTTGAGATTTCTCTCATATAAAGTACTGAAATCACAATGTTCACATTTAAAAGGCTTCTCACCAGTGTGAATGCGCAAATGTACTTGGAGCCTTGTTTTAACTGGAGTACTGTAGTCACAATGTTCACATTTAAAAGGCTTCTCACCAGTGTGAGTGCTTAAATGTTCTTTGAGACTGCTCTCATATAAAGTCCTGTAGTCACAATGTTCACATTTAAAAGGCTTCTCACCAGTGTGAGTGTGTAAATGTCTTTTGAGATTGGGCTTCAATGAAGTCCTGTAGTCACAATGTTCACATTTTAAAGACTTCTCACCAGTGTGAGTGCTTAAATGTTCTTTGAGACTTCTCTTATATAAAGTCCTGAAATCACAATGTTCACATTTAAAAGGCTTCTCACCAGTGTGAGTGCTTAAATGTTTTTTGAGACTGCTCTCATATAAAGTCCTGAAACCACAATGTTCACATTTAAAAGGCTTCTCACCAGTGTGAGTGCTTAAATGTTCTTTGAGCTTTGGTATAACTGAAGTACTGTAGTCACAATGTTCACATTTAAAAGTCTTCTCACCAGTGTGCAAATATAAATCCATAATTAAAAATATTTGTAAATAGTTCTGAAGTCACAACAATCACATTCAAAAGAGTGTTTGGATAAATGCAGTGAAAGTTTACTTTCTTGTTGTTGTTTCAAAGTCACAATAATCACATTTACAAAGCTTTTTATCACTGTTATAAAACAATGTGGTTTAAATAGGCTGATTTTCTATTTTAATCCAGAGTAGTAGATTAAAATTATGATTTTATAAATATCTTCAAATTGTTAAGTGTTCTCCGCTTTCTATATGAAATGTCTCGAAATATTGCTTTGAAGGGAATCAAATTTTGAGATAAAAAGGAAGTCAAATACTAACAGTTATTTGAGCATGTATTTCTATAATTATGATAGAAAGAGAGATGTTGTACAATGTATTGTCTTAGTTGATTTTTCTTCGGGGAAGATATTTCAATTGCCTGCACAAAAAATATTTTAAATTTTTTGACAAAGAATAAAAATTGTATGATATTGAGCTGTAACCATGAAACAAAGATACTTTCCCAATAGAATGATTTGATATTGAATATACATTCCACTACTACCAGATAATTAAAATTATCATGGTGAAAAAAAAAATGAATGAAAACACCTATGCTAAAATAATATATATTGTTATGTATATCATCATTTTTTGTTTAGATTTTTAATGCTTTTAAATTTTATTTTTGATTACATTTTTAAAATTGATACTAATTTGATATCAATTATACGATTATATAAAACCTGAAAATACCTTAATTTTAATGATTCATTTAAATTTATTCAATTTTAGAAATATAGGAAGAGAGTTCTTAAGATAGTAAATATATATATATGTCTGCGTAAATTTTAAAAGATTTGAAAAATAGTTTATATATTCCAAAAATAACAAAGATGCACAATAAGGTCTAAATTACAATGAGTGAATGACAGTGTGGAATGTTTTTGCAATGCACATGGAAAACATATTTGGTTACTATTATTTTTTAAAAAATACCCAAACTCATGTATTATTGTATAACTTGATATAATTCGGATCTTAAGAAGTTAGATGTATTTGGATGGAAGGATAAAGCGAAGATGCAGCCAATTATAGAATTCGAACATTGCTTTTAAACTGCAATAAGTCATGCCATTGAGAAAAAAAAGTTGAACAATGATTATTCATTAGGTGGAAAAATAGTACAAATGTGTGACATTGTACTGGGATAAAGGGCATAAATTTAAAAAAAAGATTGCATTCCACTAAAATGCAATTTCCATTGTAATATAATATATGGAGTGTGAATTAAGGAACAAAAGTTCAATATTATATTGTGGCGAAGAAATAATTTATTATTTAATTTAATTATTCAACAAAAATATTTGAAACAGGTTTAAAATTTTACATTTGTTATATAAATCATCATTTAGTTGCCTAGCTTGCTTGCTCCATATTCTCTTGCTGTAGAAAGTTTTGTTGATTTGTTAATAATTGTCGACTAGGCACCGTGACATCATCAGTAAATACTTTCACACCTTCAGATATACAAAGACTTGATTTCTACGCTACAACTGGTGAAGAAGCTGGACCGATACCCATTAAGAAATAAACAGAAAATTAATCCTGTTGAACCAGAAGAAGCTTCTATGAATGTAAAGACAGAGTCGGGTACCCAGGTAAGCAACTATTTTGTTCAACATATGCCAAGGAACCCTTCCATTTTCTCCAGGGTGGGTGGTGAAGATCTCCAAAAATGGTTAAAAGGGTATGAACGTGTGTCAAGGTACAACCATTGGAACAAAACCCTTTGCCTTACTAAAGTTTATTTTTATCTGTCTGGAACTGCTTTCAAATGGTTTGAGAACAACAAAGAAAGCATCCAGACTTGGAAGGAATTCACATCAATTCGAGAATGTGTTCGGGAAAAAAATAAAATCAAAATTGCAAGCAGAGAAGAAACTTAAAAAACACGGGCGGAAATAAAAGGTGCCACTATTGAATTTTACATCCAGGATGTCCTGTGCTTGTGCAAAGAGGTTGATCCTCAAATGACCGAGGAAGATAAAATCCCCCACCTCATGAAGCTGAGGAGCTTTATCAAGTACTCCTACAGAGGGATGACAGAGCACCGAACAATTCATTACAGAATGTTGCCGTGTCGAAGCGCTCTGTTGTAGGCGAGTTACCACAACCAGGTACGAGTGCCTACCAAATGTAGCCTCTCTCTGTGACCAGGATGACGGGGAAGATCTGTCATTGCTGATCCGAAAAATTGTCCGCGAGGAGATACAGCAAGCATTGCACTCTCCTCAAAAGGAGCCTATTATCGCTGCCATTGAAGATTTAGTGTGGGAGGAGATTGTAAAGTCCTTGGTGCCCATATCAAAACTTACAAAAATCCCCCTCAAGCTCCCAGGCCAGTATCAAATCCTAGATTCAAGGCCAACCTAGAACTCCCCATCCTACAACTCAGTATTAGAAACCAGGAAGAAGACGCGACACCAATGAATGGCGGACAACTGAAAGAAAGCCAATCTGTTTCTACTGCGAATGCCCAGGTTATGTCGTCTGCTATTGCTGCGACAGGAAGAGACACAATGAGGAGAGGAGAAATGAATATTTCCAAAGTAAGCAAGACGCAATGCTATTCTACAACTCTCAAGCGGTATCTCAGGAGCCCAATGACGAATCATCGAGGAAAAATTTCACTCGCTACCGAAGCACTACCTCATATTTCGGTCGAAACAGACAACATTTCTCACCTGTTAGAAGATCATTTCTTTTGGAGCTAAGTCGGCCTGCCACTGGGCAGTGCTCCTAGTCTTAATGACAAAGCCCAGGACAACAAACAAGGAAGATAGATCGGAAGGCAATAGGGTCTGCTGGAACGGCGGTCTCACGTGATGTTTTACATGTACAGCTGACATCCCCCAACCCACTAATAGATAGCCAAGAAGGTATGGGACAAGGTCACAGTAGAGGCAAATTTTCATTGGCCGCCGGTTATTTTATGATTATTTTTTGAAATCTGGGACGTGAATTAGCGTTCTTTGGGTCAAAAGTGTTAAACTAACATGGAAATTGAACATTGAACATTTTGGACCTGAAGTCGCATCTTTACTTAGTGGGGAGTCAAACCCGAAGGATACGAATTCAGGTCCAAAGTGTTAAAAACAAGAGGCATATCGTGACTGCACACATGAGCATTTTTGATGGCAGAGCGCCAAATAGTGGAATAAAATCACCAGAACATTGATTTTGGCTTGACCATTTTTTTTTATAAACCATTTCTTGAAAAATCATGAAACGCCAGCTACAAACACATTTCAGGCTGTTGGTTCTTGCCAATGCGGTACAGGTTGTATCTCAATGACTAAAAATTTTGGTCCTAGAAGCTTCCCGAGAAATCAAGAAATAGGCGTTTTTAAAGACCAAATTTGCATATAATTACACTGATCATGTGAAAAAATATGAAAAATGAGAAAAATGTCAGATATAGGTATTTAAAACAAAAGAGGCGTAGGCTGACCGCTCTAATTGGCATTTTATATGGCAGAAAAAAAACACCATATAGTGTAAAAAAAATCAACTAAACGTTGTTTTGTTCCATATTTGAATAACCCATTTCCTAATAAATCAAGAAATGTCAACTATGAATGCGTTTCAGGCAATGAATAAAAGGTCTTAGTTGCTTTCTTAGAAAATCAAGAAATAAGTATTTTAGCTCAAAATTGCATAAATACACTTAGTTATTAGCATGATGATGAAAACTAAATGGATTTATAGCATCTTAATTTTCGATTCAAATTTAAAATGTCTCTACTGTTCTCCCTTTTTTCTTATGGCAACCATTTACCTCAATTAGAATTTTCTCATTATACATCAAATGTACATTAATGAAAGTGTTTTTATTTAAAATTAAATATACTTTTTTGTTGTTTTTAAATATATCTCATTATGATAATTTTGTCTTAGATATTTTTAATGTTTTAAAGAATAACTATAAGAAGTCACACAATAAGGTACCTAGGAAGCCCAAACTGGTTCTCCCCATGGTGTAGCATGAATTATTCCCTAAAAATCCAGGAGAGGTTGAAACAAGGGGAATGTTTAACACCATCTTAATTTGGAGGAGGGCATCTACTTGCTCTTGAAGGTCAAAATAGCTCCTGAGGGTACAAGAAAATAATACCTAAATCCAAATAAATTATGTCAACATTTTCTTATCAGCATTGTTACAATCATTAGAAAAAGATTATTCACAATATTTTGTGACATTTTATTATCAATTGAAAATTTTATTATATAAAATAAAATGGAAATTTCATAAGTGTTGTTCACTAAAAACTTTCGTTACAATGCATCAATTTCGACCAAATTTTCAACATTTATGTAAAACGAGATGGAGCAGGTTTTGCTTAACATCAAAATATTTTTCCTAACATTAACATGCATAACTTCGCTGTTATCGATTAAATACAAAAAAAATCAACAGAGTTAATTTTATTTATATATATAAATACAAAATTAAATTTCAACAGAGTTAATTTTTTTACATACTAGCTAATAATCTCAATCTAAAAAATATTCAAAACAAGCAATTTTAAGATAACACCATATGTAAAACAGTCGGCCAAGAAAACAAATAACGTGTAATATATATATAATATAACGGTATAAAGAAATAATGAGCCTATCGTTCAAATTTATAATTGTAACGAATAGTATTTTAATTAAAACATTTTAAAAACACACAGTTTGGAACGGGACGTTTCACAAGAGTGACATCCATGGCGCCAATTTATAATTGTAACGAATAGTATTTGAATTAAAACGTTTTTAAAATATATACGCACTCGGGTAAAATATTTATACACAAATTTTATAAATATTCCATAAGATGTGATTATTAAATTTTGAAGATCTAGATACATTTTTAAAAATATATCTTCTTTCATATCTTCACCCAATCATATCAGGGTATCAAGAAAAACCATGATGATTGGGTGAAGTAGAATGAGTCTGATTTTGTCATTAAGACTGGCAGCACTACTCAGTGACAGGTCAACTTAGCCCCAAATGGCTGCCTCTGATATGAGGAACAGACACCATGTACAGCCACTCCTCAGGACCTTTACAGGGTACTATCAGCCGGGCTAGCTGAGCCCAGGTTTTTTAGTGAGCTTGTTACTGCTGCCCCTTTTTCTTTTTCATCTGGACTTGGGACCAAAAAATGCTGAAAAGATATGATATCTTTGTATGAATATGTAGGGTTATAGGTTAAATTCAAATGGGTAAAATACTTGAGTTAGTTTTTGAAAGGTTCAATTAAGTTAATTTCAGATTGCTTTAATTGTGAGAGTTTTAGAAAAGTTGGTTATTTTATACAGTATAACCTTTTAGCGGACACCCCACCAGCGGCAACTTCTCCACAAAGGACTGTTTTCTTTTGCAAAATTACCATTTTTATACTATTTAGCAACTCTCCGGTAAGAGGACACCTTTCTCTAAAGGGCACTTTGGCTCTGCAATTTGGTGACCTTTGCAGGGTGGTTCTAGTGTATTTCAAATTCAAAATAAAAATTTTTATTGTAATTTTATTCAAATTTATTATGGGCTAGGCGAATGACCCGGCTTCGCCCGAGAAATCCCTTGAGTGCAATTTCCTTCATAATGAAAGTACATCAATAATAAATAGTAGAAGTGCCATAGAATAGCAACACAGAAGTAACACATAAACCACAGGCAAAAAATGTGTGTGATGGCAAAAACTGTACTATATTAGTGTTTAGGTATTTGATTTAATTATTTTTTCCAATCCATTTAGTTGTTTCAAGATCAATATAGTTTAAATAGATGGCAGCTTTTCCACCCAACCCCCGAGTTACCGGCCCCAGCGCATTAACCCTTGAAATTGCCAGAGTTGAGTGAGTGACTGCGATGGATCTTGACTGAGATGCCCATCTTCTCAGTAAGAATAAGAAAAAATAGGTTTATAAAAATATTAATCCAAAATACTGGCATGTAAATATTTTTCTGTAAAAAATAAAAGAGCACATGGAAATTAGGCAAACATATGTGTTTGCTAATGACTGCGACTGCATTTTGAACTATTTTTTTTAAAGGCATAAAAAAACAAAAGGCAAAACAAAATTAATAAAAAATACGAAAGCAATTATTTACATACAGTAACGCTAATTTTGTAAAGTTTTTTTTTTAATTGCATTGTGTGCACTTACCTTTACTTAGTAATATAAATTTCTCTCTCAATACTTTGTAAAAAAAAAGTGACACTCGTATAAAAAGATATTTTAAAAAAAGTACGCAAGCAACTTGAAAAGAAATGCAGAACGCTCATTGGTCGCTTAATTGGCCTCGTGTTGTTACTTCGCCTCGTATTTACTCCGCGTAAAAAAAGTCCTTCAAATGAAAAAAAGAAATAGCCAAAAATACTAATCAAAATGTAGCCAAAAATTTTCCTCAGATTTATAAAAAGCGACATGCAAAATTTGGTACCAATTGGTTCAGTACTTTTTGAGTTTATCGCGAAACAGACATTGACTTTTATATATAGAGAGATAAAAGTTGAAAAAGTAAGGTGAAAATCATACACCTCTATTTAAATTTGGCCAAAATTTCCCTTTCTTCCACAAATACATTTAGTTTATAAAATAAATTTAAATGCATAAAGCAATAAATTATATTGCCAAAAAAAGTGCCAACAATTTTGAACCTAAATTACACATAAATATAATTTTTATATTATAGAAAAATTCATGACTACGAATTTAAAAAAAAAAAAAAAAGGTATACTCCTTACCAATTTAAACGAAAAAAAAAATACCCAATTGTTATTATAGGAATTTCAATATTTAAACTTACCTTTAAACTATATATTTTGGGAATGTCAATTTTTTGTTTTATATTTTTAAGATTTAAAGTATAAATAAAAGATTAACAACAAAAATGTTCAAAAGTTTGAAAGTGATTATTTAATTAACTGCTTTTTACAAAAGAAATTTTCGAGTTGAAAGAAAGGGGGGCGAGGTTAAATTGCAAAGAATATAAACAAAGCAAATAACCTTTTTAATCAAACTTTAATCTGTGGTATTTTTTTAACGTATACATTAACTCAATTCATTTGCGTTTAAGATGATGTAATATATTTAAAATAAATCATTTTCAAAATATTGATATCAAAATATAAATTGCTAAATATATATAAAGCGTAATTGTATGGTTTACTCCTGCCTAACTATTATAACTTACTATATTATATTAAAGTTATTTTGATATATGCAAAATCTTTAGTGAAACGAAGAAAGAAAACTTTTATTGTTATATATTTTTATTATTATATATATTTATTTATTTATATA